>VYZQ01056821.1:30000-57214 GCA_013400655.1 Mystacornis crossleyi
CTCATGTCAGGCAGGATCACAGCTTGAACTCTGGTGTTGAAAGGTGAAATTTCTGCCCTTCTCAGACATGCCTAAATGCAACTGAATTTTAACATCTGGAGGCCAAAAGATACTCAAAGCCAGATTCACCTAGGAGGGAGAAGTAATTTCTTTTAGCAGTCCAAGAGACCAAACAGATGTTCTGAAAGGGCTGTTTGCACCTATTACCATATATAGAATTATTTCTGGATTTTCAACCTTGTTTTCATTCATCTGTGGCACCATCTTGCCATTGTTTGCCCATGTAGAAGCAAGAAGAATATATGCTGAGCACTCCTGTAGTATCTCTCTGGGTTTCTTTCCTAACCAGATATCCTAAATGCAGGAAAACTGGTCCAGCTACAACGTCCAGCTTCTAAAACACACCTGATACAAGGTAAGCCTGGGTCACAAACCTCCTGCCATCCTGTCTCAGAGCTTTTACTCTGTGGATGGAAGTGAGTGAAGGTGGAGACTGAGTGGGAGACAGGCTGACCGTGCTGGACAGACGCCTCATGAACTTCACCTTGCTCAGGGCAACCTCTCACGTGCAGGACCCGGGGGGGAAAACAGACACTACATGAGGACTGTAGGGAACTACTGAGATTAAAACAATTAAAACAACAGGAACAAAACAGACACAATGGGACAAAAAACGGACAGGAACTGTTCCCAAGAAACACCATCGGATGGAAAATCAAGCATTCCTCCTTTGCCATTAGGCCCATAAGAAATTTGTTCTACATGCAGCCAGGATGAAAGAGAGGAAACAGAAAGAAATGTTAGGAGTTTTTGGAGTCATGCCTAGCAGAGGGATGTTTGGAGTTGCAAAAGAAAAATGATTGATGCGATTTTCTTTCTTGTGTTTTTTTTCTTAGAAGTATGAAAAATGGCTCCTCCACATGCCAAAAATTACAAGACAGGTAGGATGTTCCTGTTTGTTCATTTTTATAATATCGAAATTAGGATCCAAGATTGATGTTTAAATAAATAATTAATTAAATAGAATCAGCCCTGTATCCTAATTTCCGTATTTGCAAGAGTGAAAACAAACACTGGAAAGTGTGCTACAGAAAGCATCTCAAAGCTGTGAGAATATGTCCACCTTCAGCGGGAGGAACGTGAGTCATTTCAGAGCCTGAACTGCACTGGATGCAAGAATTACCTTCTGGACCATGTGCTCTGGTGGTGCAGGCTGTCACCTGTCACATCAGCTTCTCTAAAGATAATGCTGACATGGGAAGTGCTGAATCGAGTGTGCACTGCAGTAATCAAAATCCCTGGGTCTCGTCCACTACCAGCTGATACACTTTTGATTCTTTGGGCTGGCTTTGGCTTGGGCACTGTGTGACCAGACAAATGCTTCTGCAAATGGTCATCTAGTAATAATCTGGTTTCTAGAAATCCAGAGATCATGGATTAAATGTCTCTGCATGGGATTATGCTAGCAAACAAATATAAAGCCACACATACACTTCTGGTCAGTATGCTTTCATTAATAAATAACTCAGGAATTAATTAAATACAGTAGAGCATCATTCTGATTACTTAAAGCTACAGCTCCTGAGAATTTACTAAACCACTGCAACTCATGTTCCTCATGATTGTAACGTGAGGAACTGGCATGGCTGCTGCCAAAAGGAACCACACTTCTGACGTGTCCAAGATCACAATACCAGTCTGTGGGCTTTGGTCATGCTGTTCTGAGCAGGACAGTTTTCATGATGGATGCCCATGTCCAGGAGTGTGGCTGTATGCAGTGCCCAAGCTCCGCTACTAACTCAGGCCTGGGTTTGTGCTCTTAAAGAGTTCTTTTTAAAGGAAGATCTCTGAAGATATTTCACAGGCCAGTAGGCAAAGGCATGTGGCAGCTGCAGATCTGGGCTCAGAAAAGCAGTGTTTGCACCCCTTTGGACTTGCTATAAATTTGGTGCTTGCTGGGATCTGAATTGACTCAGGGAATGAAACTGCCCACCCTCTTCAGGGCTTTTCAAAATGGACTTCCCACCTCTTCCAACCAGCATGACATTTTAGGAAACACCAAAATGCTTTCCCCATGAGAACTCCCTCTGCAAGCATGGATCCAAGCCAGGATAATCCCATACTCTGCAAAGCTGTGCAGTTCACATGGCACAGGATGAGCGTCCCTTCCGGATAAAGCTCTGTGAAACCAATGGTTACACCACAGCAGCCCCCTGCCATCACCTCATACAGCAGACACATTCATAGCAAGTGGATCAGCCACGATCCAGTTTCCAAATGCAGGGCTTGAAGGATTAGACGCTCCCGTTGCTGCTCAGTGGGAGCCGGGCATTTTACTTCCCTGCATGTCACACTGAGTGGTCACACCCCTTTTCCTCCACCTCCCCCACCTCCTTGCCCCAAGCTTTTGTGATTAACATGGCAATGGAGATTGAACTGTGTGCATACATTGATTTGCTGGGTGGTTTGGCAAAAGGAAGCAAATCCAAGCTACTTACCTCAGCGCAGACCCCTTTGGCGTTGCAATACCATAGCCTTTGGAGTCCAAGTTACCTCCCACCTTCATGGTGTCGCAGGGCTTCCGCTGCTCGATGTACTCGTTCATTGTGGACTCCAAGAGGTATGCATACTTCCCTTTCGACTTCCTCACCCGGATCATCCCCTCTTCCGTCGTCCTCACAAAAACGGAGGGCTCGGCTGACTTCATGTATGTCCACATCTTCTCAAACACTGCTATTTTGGATCGCTGCGTAGGACAGCAGAAACCCAACAGAAGCGTTAACAGAGGTTTGGGTGCCCCCTGAGATTTCCAGCTTGGACTGAGCACACACATCAAATGGGCCAAGGAAGCCAAAAGGGGTAACAGGATGTTACCACTTCTGCACCAGGGCCCAGATCAATCCCTGATTTTCTGGCCCGTATTTGTGCACGGATTGATTTTGCGGATCAAACCAAGGGCAAACCGAGCTGGAAATCTGGAGATGGTTTCATTTGGAGTTGCTCAGAGAAGCTCCTCGGTAACGTGGGGAAACACACGGATATTCCATATTTGTATTCACAACTACAGAATATCTCATGCACTGGAGTCACTGCCAGTCTTCTGGCAGGCTGTAACATGGTGAGGGGAAGCGAGTGAAAAAAACCAGACCTGAGCTGAGGACGAGAGAGGATGGACCTGGAGGACTCGTCAAACAAGAAGCTAAGAAAAATGCTTGCATTAAAGTTTCCTTTTTACCCTAAAAAATTCTTTAGTGGAGCCAGCTTCCAGGGTCCCATAGGCGATTTCCGTCTGTTTGGCCAAGTCCTCTGCACTCTCGATGGGAGACACCATCCTCTCCACGGTGAGGAAGGCAGCCAGGTTAGCTGTGTAGGAGGAGATGATGATCAAGGTGAAGAACCACCAGACGCCGCCGACTATGCGGCCAGAGAGAGACCTGGGCACAGAGAGGAGAGTCAGACAGGAGGAGGGTGAAGATATAAAAGGTGCAGCTTGCTCTTGCAGGCCCATCTTTTTCGTGGCTATTTACCCAAAGTCACGCTCTCCAGCCGCTTCCAAGGAAGCCGGAAGTCCGTCTCAATTCCTAATTTACTTTTAATAGTGTTGATGTAATTAGACTGGGGATAAAAAATTCACAGTGAAAAAATATTAACAATAAACCGAGAGAATTTGCTTTGATTTTCAATTCCTTTCAGAGTAAAATATTAATAACAAGACATGGAGACAATTATGAGAAAGTTTAGCTGGGCAGTGGGCAATGCCCATCAACAATGTCCTTGTCAAGGTCTCTGTTGTACCATGTACCCCTGGCAGGAAGGAGCACCAGCATGGAATAGCCCAGCTGTGATCTTTTGGTGAGCTCCACCATCACCTGAAGTTTAAAAAAACAACCCCTGTGTTTTTCTGTAAGACGTATTGAAGCTCAGAGAGGAGTTATGGTCTTAATGAATAATTTGCCTACTGACATTCTCTCTTTTGTATTCAGCAGATGGTTACACAAAATGCTCATCATAGTGCTTTAAAATCTAGGTGTTTTGTACTGTCTGCAATCAAATAGCCAATTAACTGTAACCATTCGATAGCTACAGAGGCAGATAAGTCAAGCAGGCATTAACTAATATTAAAATATTTTCAAATAATTTTAAGAGTGAAAGATTACTTTAGAATTATGTCAGTATTCAGGCATTCTGTCTCAATTATTTATAAGCTCCTTCTGTAGATGCAGAGCACTGTCCCAGACAGAAGGAAACATCCAATGCTGTTTGATAAAGCCAGACAGCCTGACTAAGGAGGACCTGCCATTGAGAAACACCATTTATTTCTCCATGGGGGACCATGTTTCAGCATTGTCTTTCTGCTGATCTGAGTCACTCTGCAGAAATATGGTTTATGGGATGGTAACAGAGATATTCCAGTCCAGCTAAGAGCTAAAGTTAGGTGAGATGAATGTGACCATCCTGCTTCCCATCTGCAGAGAACACTCAGCCTGCAGGACTGTCAGCACGTACAGCTTTACCATTTGTTTCATATTTGGAGAGGGACTGGGGAGGGAGGCAGCTATATATTCAACTCACATATCTTCAGATTGATGAGGAAGAGGAAGAAAATTAGTCTGGATGATGTGTGCTCAGGGAAGGAAGCGCTCAGAAAAGGCACAGAGGCATTAAACAAAAGTAACCAGATAATGTCAAATACAACAATCTGTGCTGATGAAGGCCACTTTGAACTGGCAAAATCCATTTGCATGGCAAATAATCACATTCATCTCCAGCTGCAAATTATACAGCCTTTCCTTCCTGATGAAGCTGGGATATTTCTGCAGCTCATTTCAGTCCCTTCAGCAGCAGTCAGTCGTATTCCTGCCTCCAGACCCTCGACATCCTGGTGATATTCACCACCAGCTAATCCCAGGGGGCTGCCTGCTGTCAGCTGCAGATGGCTTATGCCATCCCAGCTTCACACCTGGCACTGACAGCATGGAAAAGTAATTTTGGGGTATTGAGCCTGGATGGTATCAGGGAGGGCTGGGGGAAGAGGGAGAAGGGGCTGTTTCTTTCCCCTGGGAGATAGAAGGACGCAGACAGGATTCATGTGTCCATCACAGACCAGCCCCATCTGGGCTGTCTCTGCTGCTGGTGCTGGTCATTCCTCCTCATGGCATGAGGAGGGATGTGCTCACCCTCACAGACTGTGGGGGAAAGGAGAGGAGGTCAGCAGCTTGCTAGGACTGCCTGCATGGCTGGGGCCTCGTGTGTGTGAGGTTTTGTTGCAGACACTGCTAGTGGGCAGTGTTTGCCCTCGTTGCTGGATTGGCTTGGAGCTGGAAGCTGTGAACCAAAACTGCTGAAATGCACAGCAGAGAAAACCCTCAGCACATGGGACCTACAGAACACGGTGGTTCTGCTCCGTGGCTGTGCAGCATTTAGCACAAGGGAGAGCTGGCCAGCGATGGAGGCTCTGGGAGGACAGAGCAATTCCATGAGGAATGTAACGACGGTCATGACAAACATCACACAAGCAGGTGTGATCCCCTGCGGCACCCCCACCGCTCAGGAGCAGTGAACACAGGTTCGACAGAACAAGTTGGGTTTCTCTTGTCTGTTCGGACTCTGAGCCAATGCCTGTTACTGCTTACCATGGCAAGTGCTTGGAAAGGCAATATCTGTTACCACCTTGCTCTGTTGCTTCTGAGATCCAGCAGATGAACAGCAGCGCCTCCATCACGGGACATATTTGCAAAGTGCCTTTGTAGTTTAGGAGATAATGTCTGATTTCTGGAAGTGACTTCAACACTAGGGAGCTAAAAGCCTGGTCAAAAACCAGTGGGACTTAGAATTATGTTTATGCTCTAGTAAAAACAGTCACAGAGGAGTAGATGCATCTCATACTTTGAAGTCACTGTGAGGTTTTGAAAGTCTCACTCTGGAGCTAGGTAACCAAAAATGACCTTACACTTGACTAACAGAAACGTTCTGCTGCTTGAGCCCTGGCTCAAGTTCTTTTCACTAATGGGTGCTGTGGGGTTTAAATCCTCTTGCATGAGGACGTGTCCCTGTACCTGTTCAAGCATAACATGAAGGAATCAGCTCCCTGCTGAGTGGAAACGAGTCAGTAACTCAGCTCTCTGCAGAGCTAAGGTGAGACAGAGCACCCCAGTTAGGACTTAAAAGACGTGCTAAGGTTCAGATATTTGGATCTCTCTATTTGACCTCAGGATTAATTCATGTTCATTATCAGAGTAATCCTTGCAAATAGCAAGGTCTAAAAAAAATTAGGCTAAAATAAGCATGGGTAACAGTGTAAGAGGCTTTAATGAATGGCTAATTCTGGGGTGCAAAAAGGGGTAAAATATCTAAATAGACCAGACTGTACATTTTTTAACCTGTGTTATTCCTTCTGCACCTAGACTCTTCTTTCCTACACAATCCAAATTAAGGTATCGTAGTTTTTTCTCCTGTCCCTGCCTGTGCTGTGTAAAATAATGCACATATCCCACTCTTCTCCCTGGCTTGGGATCCTGCCTGTGCCTCACAGAACTGGCAAGAACAAGATGCTCCTTTCCATCATTACCCTTGCAGGAGTAAGTAGTAAATACTCTGCCCTCATTACCCACAGTGCACAATCTACTTAAAATTAGAGCTGGCTGGGAACCAAGATTTCAGGACTGTGGAAAACTCTGAAATTGTAAATAAAACCTTAATATTCTCATTTGGAATGCAAAGATAACGGTTGCAAATGTCCTCTAGAAGCAGCACTCTGAAAATGGTTGGTTTGGGTCTCTCCAAGCTTTGCCTTTTGCTATTACTTATAGTTGAATTTCTAAAAGGCTAAATGGTATAGTTTTAACATGGTAAACAATTTTGTTTCTCCTTTCTCATTACAAATAATTTTCTTTCAGCTTTTATAATACAATAAATTCTTACCTACTGCATGTAATTTAAAAGATAATTCTGAAATGGGCTATTTTAAATCTGCCTAATAAAAACACTGCAGATGACCAAGCTGAAAGTAATAATTTTTATTTTCTTACTTACATTTGATTTTCTTACTTACTTTACTTTCTTACTTTCCTTGCAAAAGCAACTGCATTTTGCCAGCAGAAAACAGAAAGGAATTGTAAGTTCCCTTTGTTCTCATGAAGAGATTTGTTTTAATGTTTTAGCCTTAGCATTGATGGATTCATGCAGAAATTGAAAATCATGCAGCTATAATCTCATTTCTTAAAACAAAATGCAATCCTTGATCAAACAATTTTCTCTTTGATCTTATCCCTCATGGAAAGTAAGAAAAGCCAGCAGGAGTTTGTTTCTGCTTTGCTGTCTATTAGAAGAGAACAATACATTTTTGCAAAAAGATATTAACAAGATCATCAGCAAATATACAGAGTAAACCTCACTGGACAACTGTTCAAGCACCCTCTCAGTTCTCTCCCACTTCTCCCTGCCCCCTCCTCAAATCCATGCCTTATGGAGAATTACACCTAAACTGACAGTGTTTTAATTAGAAGTGCAAATCTGGGATTCTGAAGCCATAGTTGCTTTGGGAGGATTTCCCAGATTTGCTGTTAAATTCAAGTCTAATAACAGCTCACTTACTCAACTGACATATTTGTCACTGAATGAATTTATGCAAAACTGTTGAAAGAAAAGCTCTTCTGTGCTTGTGCTACTGATTGTGTGTCAAACCCACTTTTGGTCTTCTACCCACTGAGAGCCTCTGATCTCCGACACTACTCTGTGAATTTGATACTGATCTAGACAATTCCATGGTTCTATCTGGTAGTCACTACCATGACTCGGTAGTGGATTAATTGCAAACATTTTGCACCAGTTTTGCTCTTATTTCAAGCAAACTTTCAACATTAAACTCTGTCAGTGTAAAGAGATTTGCTTTTCCTCTGTGTCACAGACCATCTGGCATGATTGGTCTCACCACTTTCCCTCCATCTCTGACACGAGCCCCAGATTTGCTCAAAAGGCAAAGGAGGAAACTCAGTGTGGGGTTGTGGAGCTGGGAACAGCTCTGGGTGCATCGTCAAGTACAGACTGCAGAGCTCTTATCCTCTTACTCTCTGCTGTGCCATGGAGAGTTTTGAATGAGCTAACAACTGCTTGCCACAAAATTCGAGGGATTATAAATGCAAGTTTCTCTGTACATGCTGCATTACTAATTTTCTTGCTATATTAGTTTGCTTTTACTTATTAATGAATCCTAGCTCCTGGTATGAGAGTCTGAGGTCTTGATTGCAGTGCTGGGTTTTAACAGTGTCAGGAAAGCTCTTACAAATACAGAAGTAAGAATGTTTTCCACTGGTACTCTCATTTACCTCTCCCAGAGGTGCAAATTCCTTCTTCATCTCTCATAACTTTTCGACAGAGCTAAGAGCTGCATGTTTTGGTTCCCTGTGGGTAACATTAACCAGGGAGACAGGGTAAGGAAGCTGAGGGTGCACAGGTACTGGAAGTCCCATGCTGGCCCTGTCCTGCATTTCTTTCTCTAATTCTTGTTTTTAAAAAAGAAAAAGGAAAGAATTTACAGCTTCTTAACTTTTGCATATGGGCTGGAGATCTGCTCTTGTGATTTCAGGCAAACATTGCCAGTTCATCTGACCCCTAAAGCCAACATGCTGGAAGGAGGCAGTGTGGATTATGGAATTCCAGCAGAAGTCCCTTTAAGAAGGGGCCTTGTGGATGCTCACTGTGTAAATATTGCATCAACTGGATGTGATCTCTGCAAATACACAGAATCTCCCAGATTCAATGGGGGGATGTATATCTGTGAGGCGTTAATTATAAATCATGGTTTATTTACTGTTTCTTTCTGCCTAAGCTGATGGCTTTGGACAGCAGTGTATGCTCCCTCTCGTGCTGTTTCATCTCTTCTTTGCAGAATATGTTGGCACTTTTTTCCCCTTCAATTTCCCTTTAATGGGCAAAACCTCATTCTAAAATGAGTTTTCCTGCTTAGTCAGAAATGCATCATGCCACTTGTGGTTCTCCAGTCATTGGGCCTTGGATTACTGCAGTGCTAAGTATAAGCATGACTGCATGGAGCAGCTTCGTGCTGTTTTCAAGACATTCACTTAGCATTTTGACAGGCAAGAGGTGCCTAAGCCTAATCAGAGGACTAGCATCCAGGAGCTGGGCTTTTCTATTCCCTGTGAAGCCCTGCTACTTTATGGGATCCTGGATAGCTTACTTCATCTCTCTAATTTAGTCCCCAGCTGTGGGAGAAGAGGATGAATCACATTTATGAACCTGTCCTAGGTGAGTGGCCTGAAGCACTGGCCACCAGGTGGAATTTATCTCTGAGCTGCTGCTTTGCCCAATTCCCCTTCCTGAGACGCTCAATCCCAAGAGGCAGAGGCAGCACCAAATGGGCCCAGCCGTGCAGGGGGTGATGTGTGCACTCAACAGCACTTTGCAGGTTGTGCCCTTGTCAAGTGTCCTCAACTGACCCAAAACAACGCCTGTGGATACTCAACAAACACAACTCACCTGCTCCACTCGTGGGGTGTTGGAAGCACTAGATGTCAAGCAAACATGGACTGACATGGGCAGCAAGCCCTCTTCAACTTCAGCAGGTCCCATGAAAACACTCCAACAGGGTAGAATGGCAGGACTGAGGTAAGTCCTTCACCCGAGGGACCTGCCATCCCTGCACAGCATCCCTGGCTGCTGAAATGAGATGTTTAACCCTAAAAATGCAGGCGAATACACTCAGCTCTTCCAGAGGGCTGCTAAAAACAGTACAGATGCAGGGCTAGGAGAGAGGGATGAGGTGGAACACTAAGAAAAAAATTAAAGGGTAGTTGAAAGGCAGAGAGGTAGATCTGAAGGCAGGCACCGTCATCCTCTGCAGTACAGGCACAGTGTGCCTCTCCCTCTTGCAAACAGGGTGGTTTAAGGGATGAATGTTTAGATAGTGGTTTGCTGAGAAACACGTGGTCACTTTGGGCTGCTTGGCAGCTCCACAGAAAGGCTGTATCTTCTGCTGTTTTGCCAGCTAACACTACAAGGAATAAAACCCCAACTCTTATCATGCCTTTGAGCAAAATTTTCACTGTGAAAAGGGCTCTTCATGTATTTTTCTCACTCTGATGACATTTGTTGGCTTTGCTGAGAAAGGCTCACAAGGTGACAAGCATAAAGTTTTGTCAGAAGCAGTTGCTGGAGAGCCCCAGGAGATTCATTATTCAGGAACTTCCTCAACCTCAGGTGGCCCCAAATTTAACAGCACTCATCCTTCTTTTCGAACAACAGCCTATTGTGCCAATGTCCTTTACTGAGTTGCTGGTTTCCATATGCTCTCCCCCAGTCTCTTCTTCAAAGTCTACTCAATGACAAAGCTTTTTTTTCCCCAAAAGATTTAATATGTTTTGGATTATATGCCATCAGTTCTTCATTTTTCCAAGATCCTCTTTAGCCATCTACATTTGGTCACATGAAAGCTCCATTTCTGAGACTTCTGGGCAATAACACTACAATAACCTAGTTCAGACTTCTTCCAGGGTCTCTAGCCTTGGTTTATTTTGATTTTTTTTTCCTGTCTTTTGTCAGATTTCCCAGTATGATGGGAGAAAGGCTTTGCTCTGGAAGGAAAATATTTTCTGCACTGGAAGATATTCACTCTGAGCAAGATATCCAAATATTCCCTTCATTCTCTCTCTCATTTCTAATTTAAAATATGATTCTTCACCAAGACTGTACAAGTGGGATTTTCTCTAGTTTCACTTCTGAGCCTTTCTTTTTTGTACAGGGACATACTATATCTCTTGTAGAAGTGGTGAGGAATGAATCTGCTCTCCCCAGACAGTGTTTTTAGAAGAGCTTTATGTGCACAGGTGTGCCTGTCTTTTAACAGTAAAACTCCCAAACTGTGAAGGGAAAACATGTTCAGTGTTTCTGTTGCCCCTGTTTCACCTGCTAAGATCCATTTGGTGATTTTTAAATTTTTTTTAAGGCTTCAGAAGCACTGTTGAAATGAAAAGCTGCCGCCTCCTTCTGTTTTCCTCTCTGCAGCCTGAGATTTTGCTTCTTATTGCAAGCTTCAAGAAATGAGAGAGATGAAAAAATTCCTCCTACGGGAGAGCATCCTTTGCACTTGACTCCTGTAGCTGGACCCTTGTGGACTCTTCATCACGTCTCACACCTATACACAGGGTACAAGTCCTTATTTTATTGCTTTTCCCTTTCACCATATGAGGACTCATCTCCTTCCTTTCTACTCCTCTGTTCACACACTCGCCTTCTATTACTCCTCATCAGACTGTGTTGGGAGAATTCATTAGTGTATATAACATGCTTTGAAGTTGTCCAAATAACGGTGATGTAACACTTTTGCACTTCTATAGACTCTTTTATCTGAAGATCAAAGTAGTAAGTTATGATTACCATGATTGGATTATTGCTGCTTAGCCTTTGGATCTGAGGGTAAGCAGCAACTCTTCTGGGTAGGCACTAATCAGAATTACTGCATGATTTTATTAAATAGATTGAATACCATCAAGTGTGCTGCTGCTTAAGGGAAGGGCTGCGTGCACAAGCTGTGTGCCCTTTCCTGCCATCTGAGCATGTGAATCAGCTGCTCTCCAGCTGCTCCTTTGATCCATGTGGAAATGGCAGGAAGACCAAGACAGCATGGAGGACTTCAGAGGTGACACCATGCTCTGCTGTCTCCAACTCCAGACCCCACCCAAGCACACAAGGATTTTGCCCCGATTTCTTAGCACGACCCACATTTTGCTTTTCCCAGTTACTCGGCTTCCTCAAGCCTTTCACAATGGATGACATGGTACCTCTGCCCTATTTCAACAAATTTGTCTTCACCTGCTCACGGTCTTGGGGTGTTACAATGGGCATTGCTCAGTGAGCGAATGCATTCCTGAACTTTTCATGAAAAGGGGGTACGGTGCTTCGCCAGTTATAAGGGCAAGTCGTTGGGATGAAATCTGAGACAAAAGCAGATTAGGTCCAATAAATGCCAAATTCCAGTGGAGTAAAGGCAGAACTCTGAGCCTCCCAGTGGAAGGCCAGCTGTGGGGATGAAACCAGCAAAGAGCAGCTGTGGATGGTTTTTGTGTTGTGAGGCAGAGCAATTTGAACCGAGGAGTTCAAAGCTCATTTGACTGTGTATCCAGTGAATGTGCACATGATATCTCAGTACTGATAAAAGTAATGTACAACATATGGGAGAGTTATTTAAGCAGGGCTTCCCTGTGAAAACATGCTCAGGGCTTCCCATCTTAGCTACAATATTTTTTTGGAGTGCCAGCATTGAAGCAGTGTGTGACAGGCAGCCTTGCAGAGGACACCACCTGAGGGAGATGGAGGTCTCTCAGCTCCTCACAACCCTTATTTTTTGACAAAAACACTGGGCAATCGACCTCACTATTAGAGAGACACAACCATGCACAGTCCTGACTGCAGACCCCAGCTGAGCTGACTTCTCAGGAATAACTTGTTATCAAGAGGAAAGGAAATGAAAAAAGTTTGCTTCTCTTACTGACTGAAAATCAGCAAGTCCAAGTACAGAGTAGCAGGGGGTCCCTGGAGGCTCAGAGAGTCTCCTGCTGCAGTCAGGGGGAAGGCTGTAAGTGTCAGAAGGCAGCCCTGTAAATCTTAGTGCTCCTCACGATCCTGAGCCAGTGCCCAGCATTAGAAACACAAGCAGCACATGCCAGTTCCATGCCGGAGGTCATAGGATGGTGTGGGTTGAAAGGGTTCTTAAAGTTCATTTCTTTCCAGCCCCCTGCCATGGGCAGGGACACCTTTCACAGGTTGTTCTAAGCCCTGTCCAACCTGACCTTGAATGTTTCCAAGGATTGGGCAGCCACAGCTTCTCTGGGCAACCTCACCAGGGCCTCACCACCTTCACAGGGAAGAATTGCTTCCTAATACCTATTCCAAATCTACCCTCTTTCAAATGCCCTAATAAAACTTCTCAAGATGTAAAAAAAGATGGGCAATGCACTTTCCCCCCCTGCTATTTTCGACTTTGTTTTCCATGAAAAACATGAGAAACATTTATTTAGTCCTGAAGAAAGAAATTGCAGAAGTATTTTTAGGCTAATATATCAGCTTTTAGATGAAGTGTTTGATGACTTATTTTAAACACAGCTGGTGGAACGATTAGTGAATCTGTCACTCAATGGGGGGAGTTTCAGCAAATTTCTTGCTGTCCCCCAGCAACCTCAACGCTGAAGGCCCAAAGTCAGAGCTATGGGATAGCGACTAGATAGGCTTGGTAGGGAAAGCATCCTGAGGAGGTAGCTTACAAGTCAGTGGAGGAAGCATTCATTACCTCTGCAACGTTTAGACATTTTCAAATGGCAGAGGGTGCAAATTCAAAACACTAGTTTTTCCTTTACAGAAGAAATTGTGCCTTTCCAACAATGCTCTCTCAGTTGATTATTTCCTCCTTCTGAGTCCTCTGTATCCTTCAGCATTTTCCCCAATGAAAAAAAAGGATAGCAAAGATGACTATTTTAAAAGAATTTCCATTTTCCCCTGGCTGCCACGCTCTGGTTGCCATGGAAGTGCGCAGACTCCAAAGGGGACTGTTTAGTTGGATATTGTGCAATTTGTCAAGCTGTTCCTCTGGTGAGTCACTTTCCCTGGTTAAGTGCGTTTTAGAAATAAGTGTGGTCATCAGTTCCTGGTGATTTGCAAGTGCTGCTGTTACCCTGTGACCTGAATTTGCTCTCCCTGGACATAATTAACTCTGCTAGGTAGAGATAATTGCAGCATCATTTGATACACTTTTATAAGGAAAGGAGACTTTTCCAGAAGCTGAAGTCCTGATTTTCTTACTTTTATGCTCAGAGAAAGTCAGCTCACCAGTTCAAGCAAACCACCACAAATAAATGAACCTGAGCTTTGTCCC
Organism: Mystacornis crossleyi; assembly: GCA_013400655.1. Lineage (NCBI taxonomy): Eukaryota > Metazoa > Chordata > Aves > Passeriformes > Timaliidae > Mystacornis > Mystacornis crossleyi. The sequence goes on from VYZQ01056821.1 coordinate 43,883, forward strand.
CACCAAATCATTAAGGTTGGAAAAGCCCTCTGAGATCACCGAGTCCAGCCATGGTCACAGCACTGGGATTACAGTTCACTATTAAGCCGTGTCCCCAAGTGCCACATCCACAATGCCACACGAATTTTGAACGGTTCCAGGGGTGGTAATTCCTCCACTTCCCTGGGCAGCCTGTTCCAATGCCTGACCACCATTCCAGTGAAGAAATTTTTCCTGAACTCTCATCTAAATCTCCCCTGGTGCAATTTGAGGCCATTTCCAAGGCAGATGCTTGGAGTGTCAGAGAAGACGCTTACTGAAATCAAGAAGAGTCATCAGATAAATACCCCTGCTCAGCCTTCTTTTCAGGAAGGAATTAAATTCCTTTTGATTGCTAAATGCAGCTGGTTCTAATTTCTCTAATTCTAAATTTTTAGCAAAATAAGTAAGTACCCTGCAAATGTAAGTTTACAAAGGATGTAACAGAAATAATTTCCTTCAAAAAAATCCAAATCAAACCTCTCACTAAAAAAAACCCTCAAAACCCCCCACACCATTTTTTTGTTCTAATCAATTTCTGATTTAGATTTTGCCTAAAAACTGGATAAAACCTTTCGGTACTGGGAACATCTTGATGAGATTTAAAAGTGCTGCTGTCTTTCAAAATCTGAAGTCTCCTGTGACTTTTTTCAATTGGGCCAAAAAGAAATGTAAATAAACAGGAAAAACAGCAGAGGAAAATGCTCAGCATTAATTACAGGTAGATAATAAATACCTTGTTTGCTCTTCCCCAGACAAACCACTCTGATGGAGCGCAGCAGGGAGCCTGAGGAGGGCCGCAGTGAGCACGAGCACACTGTATAGATCAGCCAGAGCGCTGTTTCCATGTCACAAAAAACAAATAACAACGTCCACAAGACGCCTATAAATAATAGATTGTATCTATTGACTGGAGAGCAGCCAGCACCTGTCTCTCTTCTTCCTGCCTGGGAGTGCAGTCATTCATCCTCTCTGCCAGCAAACCTCCCTGCTCAGCACGCCCGGCCCCCCAGCCAGGGGTCACAGCTTGGCTCAGTCCCCTGCACCCTGCCAAGCCTCTGGGCCTGGACTCTGCAGGCGAGCCAAGACCCTGTTAACTCTTTGTCCCAAGCCAGCTGGGGGTGGATTGTGCCTTGTGCCACGTCTCCTTGCACACGTTAAACCCCACAGTTTTTAGGGCACGCTGCTGTGACCCAGCCATTTCCCAGCAGATGTCTCTGACGGTGCCTTGCACAGAGGAGCACAGAGGCTCTCCCTGCTCGTGCAGCCCTGCTGATGCTCCCAAAACATCCCCTGTCAAGCCTGGCTCTCTCTCGGACACGGATGGGATGAAAGCTTCATCCACCATTTCACTCCCAGCACAGGCTGACCACGACATCTCCAGCCCTGTTCTCAATCAGACAGATTATTATGAGTGATTTCAAGTTGTGTTGTCCAGGTATTGTGACATGGTACCCTCTTGTGTCATGACATGAGTATGCATTTCCCTTCTACTCACAGCATATTTTGATCTGAATTCAAAATAGGTATACTTTTTGTTTCAACAGTAAAGAGAGGCCTCAAGAAGTTGGGCTAATTTTGGAGACCTTTATTTAATTTTCATCTGACAGGGCACAAAGGATGTCTGCATTCACCAGGGGATATTGTGTGATATTTATCCACCTGCTGAACTTGAGATGGGACAAGACTCCTATAGTCAACTCAGCTGAGAGTAGCAGTCTATTCTATCTCATGGTATCTTCAAATGAAGACTAAATGCCTTTCTGGAAGATCTGTTTTAACCATATGTGTTTCATTTTAATCAAACATAAATTTTCTGAGCCACAGGAAGAGTAACTGGATTAAATTTAATAGTTTCCAATATACAAGAAGTCTTTTTTGGGCTCAAAACGTATGAAGCAACACTTTTTATGATAACAGAAAATAGAAGATCAAGATAAGAAGCTGACAAGAGATGCTATTTTGCTCCCTGTTTTTCCATCCTTTACACAAGAGTAAAATTATTTATTTTGCAGAAAATGATGGAGAAGATGGAAAATTCTCATGCCTTGTTTTGCTGCAGAGGAGGTTGGGAAGCCCAAACATCCCCACAGTCTCCTTCTCAAAGGCCTTGAGTCCATCCTAAGTGAGGAATGGCAGCAACATGCTGGACTTTAGCAAGGTCCTACTCTCCACAACTGCTACACGCTGCAGTTATTTTAAGCTCTGAAGATAATTTATCAAATTACAGTTCTGAAAATGGTACAATGTGAGTCACATTTACTTCACATTTCTCTTTCTGCAGGCTTTTGCTATTGGCTGTGGGTTATTTATTACCTCTGATGCCTGCTCTGAGAAGCTCCTTTCTGGGTCTCTATTTCACATTTAATGAGTGCTTTTGCAATTTCATGACCGTTTTCTGAAGCTAAGGTGGCACTTTGCAAAGCCTAATGGTTTATGGCCTGTTTCAGACTTCACTGGTTCCTGCTTGTCACTATGGAGTTGTGCACAGCTCCGAGCTGTTGCTTCTCCCCCATCCTGCTGCGTCTCAGTCCTTGCTTTGAAAGCTTTAAGGGCAACCACAGGGGCTATCTCACCTCAGCCAGGATAAGTTAGTCCACGTGGTAGGGGCTGTTCCACACCCAGTGCGGCCACTGGTCAGTGATGGTGCAGAAGGTGAACCGCACACTCTGGTGGGAAGTGTCCGAGAGCTCACAGCCCCCTTGGGTTGAAGCCATGCTTTCATTCCCCATATGGATTCAGAGGGATGGATTCCTTGCTCATGCTCATGCTCCAGCATCCTAAGGCATAGCACACACTGCCACCAGCTCCAGCTGGGGCTCTCCATGACTGGCTACCGCCTGCCCCTTGTCACATTCACCCAGTCGATGCCTACACACGAAGGCTTCAGAGCTTCAAGGACACCAGCTGACTCCTGCAAAGAGGCTATGAGCAGGTAACCCACAGCTCTGCTCTCTCCTGGCCATCCACAGGTCACCAAATTCACAGTGTGTCTTTAAAGTCCTTGGTAGGTTGTCCCCAGCGGACTTAAAACATGTTTAAAGCTCTGACTAATAAGAGTGTCCTTATAAAGGACAACAGTTTCCTTCAAAAGCAAATTTTTGTCTCTTTGGGGGATTGAAGTTCCCTGGGGACTGGTCTGAGACTGAGGAATGCACATTTACAAGAGCAAGTTATTGCTGCAAACCTCGCCACCCGCTGTGCCGGGTGATGTGTCTGCAGTTTTGATCTTACTCTTTTTTTAAAATGATAAACACATAGTGGCATATGCATTTAAAACAAGCACATTCTGGAAAAAAAACAAACCTCCAGACAAATTTCCTGAGCTCCTTTCCAAAACAAAACTGAAATAAACAACCCAAAACCTCTACAAAAACAAAATACACGCCTGCACTTGCTCCTTTCTGCTGGGGAGAGAATGACAGAACAGATGTATAACAGAAGCTATTTATGTTGGTTAATGCATTACTGGGGAGATGCTGAGAGATAGTAGTGATAAGTTTAGAAGCAACTACATAGGAAATATATTAGAATAGAGCAGATATCCCCACCTGCCCACAGTGTCATTCTACCAAGTGTTCATTTCTAAATGATGTGTCACAGAAATCCTGTACTGGGTTCGTGTGAAAAATACATGTGAAATACGGAGCGCGCTCAGAGCCTTTCTGCACAACAACATCCTACGGAAATTCTCACTCTTCTGCTTCCTCCTTGCTTTCAGATTGCACAGAAATGTCCCTCTCTCCTTACAACCATCTCAAGGAGCTGTACTCGGAGTACTGGGAGTTATAATAATTCCCATATTTAATTTTTAAATTTTTATCATCTTGCTAATAGTTGTAGCAGTCAGAAACTGCCCTTGTGTTCCATGGGAAAATATTGGTTTCAATGAAATTGTAATTTTCATTATCAGGATGATTAAATCAACGACATTAAAATAACAATGATGGAATCATTCTCATTTCCCATTTCAAAGCCAGATAAAACAACACTTTGAAATGGTGATTCAAAGCATGTTATTTAGCTAGACCAAATCTTGTTAGCTGAATCAAACCCACTGATCTTTCCCTGACACTTTTTATTAAAAATGTTACCAAATTTTCTATTCCTCAAAGCCTCAGCTTTTCACCTCTCCCTGCTCCTCCTTGCATCAGAAACCACCAATTAAAATGACCCCAAAGAAGACATTCTCTTTCCTAAATAAGAATAATGATGACAAGAACACCAATGAGAATAAAATCACAATAACCTAATCCTAACGCACGGGGCTGGTTACAAGACAGCAATAAAGCTGAAATTCCCTCTGCTGGGAAGGCTTTCTGAATTCTCTGCCTGGCCTCTGACTAATCAATGATCAGATAATAAAACATATTCATAAAGGCTGTCACTATCAAAGCACCCTGCAGGCTGTTATTTCCCTGCTATCACAAGCTCATTAACATTTGGATAAATTGGCATCTGATAGCCAACAAGCTGGTGCCCAGTCTTCCCTGCCATCCCAGGGGAGCTGTGCTGAGCTGCACAGAGTTACCTCCACTTGTCGATGGAGCTGTGCCTCCTTCTCATCCCCTGAGCTTTGATGCCACCCCAGCAGGCTGGACATCAACCTCTGCCTACTGTCTTCACCCATAAGATGGGTATTTCTGGATGAAACTTCCTTTGAAGAGAAGGGAGACAAAGCCCCCAAAAGGAAGGAAAAATTACCTAAGTAAGTCACAAGAGTCAGTCACCAGAAAGTCCCTTTACGAGTACTTTGGATGTTGGGTCCTACTGAACTTTCAGGCAGCAGAACTACTGACTGAAATGGGAAGCAGAATGAAACTCGATCTTTCTCTAACCTTTCTAAAGGCCAGCAACAATTAAGCCACTCATTGTGCTCCATAATGTTTGACACAGACCATATAACCTTTCACTGGGCACCTACTGTATTATTTCTTCCTACTTTGCTGGAAGTTTTTATCTTCCCTACAATGCTAGAATCATCTTATTTCTACTAGCAACAAAATTAATGACTGACAAAATTTGATTACAATTGGGTGGCTTTAGAAAAGCTTGTTATAATTTCTCTAAATTCCCTCAAAAGAACTCCCAAAGTGAAATTTAAATGGTATTTCCGTGGTGTCAAGTTTGAGGTTCGAATTTCACAGCTATGAGACCTGTGAACCTTTGGATACTTTTTGAATCTGTAACTGATTCACAAAACTACACTAAGGTTCAGGAAGGGAGGTCAAAGTAGAACCTGTTCGGCTTCAAAGCACACGGAAAGATTAAACCACATGAACTGGAAGAAGGTTGATTGAGGAAGGCAACCCACCTTGGAGAAATATCACATCCTTGCTGCATGAAAGCGCCTAAGGAGAACCAGAGGCTGTTGAATATCCCAAACTCATTTGTCTGGTCGTTGGCTGGCTGCTCCCGTCCTTCCTCGAATTCCTCAGTGTGCCACTCGTAAGGGCTGAAGCGACTCACCAGGAAGAGGACCACGCTCACTCCAATGTAGGCAAAAACAATGCACATCCATATCTCATAGGCCAAAGGATCCAGAAAGGAAAAAACTCCTGGTTTGGACTTTTGAGGTTTTTTTATCATTATTGATATACCTAAACTCATGAATGGTTTGGAAAAGTCTATAACTTCTTCTCGAACCAGGGTGATGGTTAATGGTGCCACAGCCACATCCGCCCTCTGAAAAGGAGACAGGAAAGAGATTTGCAGACTGGGAATAAAATACATCTACTAACTGCAGTGTATGATCCTTTGAGCTCTGTTTAACCTCACTATCTCAGAAGAAATCAGACAAAAACCAATTCCAAGAAAAAGGTTAAAAAGGAGAAGCCCATAATATTGGTGGATTATTTCCATTTTATCTGTACTGATTACCAGATCTGTTTTGAAATCACAGTGCTTTCTTTTTGCAGCCAGTCAGCTCTTCTCATCTGATTTATCCACTGATGTCACAGTCTGATGAAGATGATTTTCTCTAAAAGAGCTTTATCATCCAGACATCAAAAGAGGCAAGGAAAGGCCAATATCCTGAAAAAGGATGTCAGGATGTTTACTTCCATCAGGAACTGCTTTTTGATTGCATAACTGATGCAGGAGAAGAGGAAAAATGTTCCAGCAACACTGATGTACACTCTCCACTAATTTTGCAATCCATCTTGAAAATGGAGAGGGAAATGCATTGAGATGGCTGGCAGCTTTTACAGTGGAGCTACCACCAGGCGACAGATCATCCCTGCTCCAACACAGTGTCACAGTGACTTGGGAGCTGATGGTCCCTGCATGCTTTCCCTGGTAGGGAAAGGGAAAATTAGACCCCTCTGCCTGAGGGATGACCTGAACATCAGAGTATGAACTACCAGACCAAACCAGGTTTAGAAGTATAGGGTGCAGGTGTGCATTCCTGATGATGGAAATGAGCGGCTGGACGGAAAGTAATCTTGTCCTACCATTCTCCACTCATGTGCTGAGTGTTTGAAATCTTTTTCTTCTTTCATCCTGCCATTATCATGCAAATATAAAACAGAGTAAAATTTGGAGATTCTACCCATGGGAAAGTATGACCTTTCAATACTTGTTCTTCTAAAAATGTAAAGAAAAAGAATCTTGGAACTGTTGAAAGGAAACGTTTTGACATTTCCATAGGCACAGAATGTGCTGTCTCTCCCTAAATTAAAACATTTTACTTGGGCTGATTGTTTGAGCTGCAGTCCTCCGGAGAGCTCAGGCTGACAGAGGGCAGGACTCCTTCTAACTCTGGGGCCTGAACATGTTCCCAAGTAGGGCTAAATGTCTTAGGGATGAGGTCGGACACTCACCCCATAAACGAGTTCTCCCACCATGCCGTTCCAGGTTTTGGTGTCGGGGTCCCGGGCTCCGTACTTGCCGTCGCGGACGATCTCCAGCCGGTAGTGGTAGCCCACGTGCTTGGCGATCTCGGCGGCCAGCTCCACGCAGTAGCCTTCGTACCTCTCGTTGCCCTCAAACTGGTTGGCGTTCTTCTTGAGCATCACGTACGGGTCCTCCTGGCACACAGGAGAGCAACATTGAGCCCCACTCCGCATCCTAGAGGCACACGCCAGCTCTAGCCCAGCTTCTGCTCCCCCTGCAAAGCTCTAGCTTTGTGTTCCTGTGCCGAGGGACACAGCCAGCACACTGTGGGCTTATTCTAGAAGGTACAAAATGTGATTTTTTTATTGTGGCGTATTCTTTTTATTCATGCAGGATCTGTGTGCAGCTCCTGCAGTGATGGACCTGAGGAGAATGGAGTAGCTGGCAGGATTTGGGCAACAAACCTTTCAGTGTAGTTCTGCAAGGGGTATTTAATGTATCTGAGCTGCGAATTTTTAAAGGCATGCCTGCCAGTGTGAGCACAGGGAGAATCAAATCTGCTGGACAGGAGAGAGCCTTAAGGTGTTTAACTCAGTTTGGGTATTGCGTCTTTGCAGACTCCCAGTAAGCAATCAACAAACAAATTAGAAACGTTTCCTGTTTCTGCAGGGTAAGTATATACAGTGACACAATACATGATACCGTACATTGTGGGGTACCTATTATTCCTTCATGATTATAGTGGAGATTTGCTTTTAAAGCAATGATTCAGCCTCTCCAAACAAAACAGCTTATCCTTCCCAAAACTGCAGCCCCCATTCTGTGGGATAAATACAAAGCATAGGTACAGTGTTCTCAATTTACCTGTGTTGATGCCGCTACTATCTTGTCATAATCTTTTGTATTTTCTACACTTAAGCATGAAAGCTCTTGGATACCCACTTAATTAGCCATAGCAATTTTCAGATGCCTTTATGGAGCTGGCAGGAAACAGTCAGTGCTATTATTATTATTATTATTATTATTATTGCTATTATAAAAATGATATCATACAAAGAAGGGCACATGAGTGGGAAGAGGGAGCCTGCACATCTGGGAGATGGGGGAGAGGGAGAGCTGGGATGGACGTTGTGGCACTTACTAGGATAGTTGTGACTATGTAGGTCCTGTTCTGGAGGCTCGTAGACTCGTTGCCACTTTGAGTATCTACGGCTATTGGGACCAGCTTCTCATCTTCATTCCAGTAACCAATCTGCCCAATACAAAAACAGGATTAATATGTCTTTGGAATATTAACCAAGATACAGTAACAGGGTCATCCGAGTTGGATCAGCCTTCTCTGCATGTTCATACCCAGCCAGAGATCTCCTCTCCTTATTCTTCATGTCTTTTGCAAGGGGGACAGGGAAATTCCCCATCCCACTGTACTTCCAGCCTGAAAATAATAATGTGCATGATGTGCTACAGTAGCACAGTGCTTGCATGCGCATAAAAACATTTATCCCATTGTATTGGTGATTATTGCCACTCCTATGATGAGAGTTTACACTTTACCCATGTGACTTTCAACAATTATTCTAATGGTAAGCTTGCCTGCTGCACGTGCAGGTGCTGGAGGGTGATGAAAAGTTATCCTGCAGCTGAAAGTCTGCATGAATATAGGACTGATTCTTGGGACATCTTGAGTCAGCAGGACAAAATAACAAGTCAGAAAAAAAACCCAAAACAATCCTGTGGCAGTGTCAAAAAGTTTGGGGTTATGAATAAATGGAACACTTGTAATGGGAAGAACTCTCAGGTTAAATTCTGCTTAATAATAATCAGGGATTTGGGTTGATCGATCACTCCTTGCAAGTAAAGCAGAGTGCCAACGAATATCTCTGGGAAGATCATGGTTGAGGTTATCCACTTTGAGGGCTTGATTTTATAATCGGTTTTCCATCACCTCATGTAAGTATGAAGCTGCCTGAGCTCTGCTCATATGAAAGGAATTTCTTATCACAGTAAATGAAAAGGGGTATTAACCAGGGCATGACCAGGAGCCTGCTGATGGCAGATTAGAGATCATAACAGCTGAGGAGAAAAAAATCCATGTGGGCTTCTAATCACTCTTCATTGCACAGACATAAAGAACGGAGAGTGAGGAAAGAGCCTCCAAAGCTCTGCCCTAGAACAACAAAAGTGGAGACATGGGTGTTTGCTTTGCACCTCTAACCTGGTGAATCTAAAATACAATATGCATCATGGCAGTGATGTACATGTCTTCCAAACAAATAGTATTTCTGACAGTAAATACATAGAAAAATCAAGACATTCAGCCACTCAGTTTCATCTCCTCTAGACTCTCTCCAGGCTGCCAACTTACTGAAGTTCAGAAACCTAAACTGGACATGATGCTGCCTTTGTCCTCTTATGAATACTTTGTAGTGGAGGAAGACTGCTTTGTATGTCTTCAAAATGAGATTTCTTTTATTTGTCAAAGAAAATTTGCCTTTTTTCCCTGGACTGTGGGGGTCTTTTATCTCACACCTGCTGCTCTCAGGTGTAAGTATAAATTTGAGATAGGGACTGTAAATATGGAACTTGCATTGTTTACATTTTTCTTAGTTTCAAACAAGATTTTTATCTTTCAGGGGAATGAGGAGATGCAGAGAATGCCCCATTCCAAAATATGTAGTAGCTCTCCTTTATCAAGAAATAACTCAGTTATTCTCTGTTCTTCAAATACATGGTATCTAAAGTGGGACATAAGCACCTAGAGTCAGATTTTCAAAAGCATTAGTGTTTCAGGGGCTTGGCATCTCTGAACAAGGCCAGATTTTTCAAAGAGCCTGGAATACAGAAAGGGATCAAGACTTCAGAAAAGCACAAAGGTCTGTGTAGCTATTGGGACGTGGTTAGTGGTAAAGCTTTTGTCACTTCAAGGAGAGCAGAATTAGGTCAGCATAAAGGGTTCACTTACAATGGTTAGGGCAAACAGCTTCTGCCTGGCTCTGCCTTTGTTTATCCTTGGAAAAGTGGGAGGGCAAAGGCAGACCGTCCTGTAGCTGGCCCTGCACCAACACACCATGCCAGCAGCAAAGGTGAGCTGACGAAGTTTTACCGTCCTGGAAAATCTTTGCCACACCTCCCATGCCCTTGTTGCTCTCGATAACACCTTCCAAATGTTGTATTTTTTCAGCAATATACCATGAGTCCTTCCTGGTGCTTGGCTTTGCTCATGCCTAGAGCTGGGAATGCACTTGTTGTGACTCCACAAAAAAACTTTTGTGAGCAGGAGTGCCTGTTGAGACCCAAGCACACTGCCACTCAAACATGGGCTGGAACCTGACACAGGATGTCGGGTCACTCTCTGCTTTACCTTTCTGATCCCGTCGTGTTTCATCTCAATCACATGGAGGGTGTAGTTGGTCCTGCGTCCTTTCTCGTTAAACTGAACGTTGCCAGACAATCCTTCAAAACGGACCTTAAATACATAAACATCAACGAAGACAGCAAATGGGTCAGCTTCTCATGAAGCAGTGATTCAGCGGCAGTGAGAGGGGAGGGGAAGAAGGGTGGCAAGTGCAGTCATTACTCTCAATTCCATGCAGGAGAGACAGCACATCTGCCTGAAACTGGGCTTTCACTAAGGCTTTGGGATTTCACCCTCTGCAGCATGCCTGGCCATGGGCACAGCCATCCTCTTAACTAACTCATTTAAAAACCCTTTCACTGAAAACTCCGTGGTTTAAAACTTAGCTCAGCCGGAGAGCTAGATCACCAGTGTGAGCCCATCATCTCTTGGGGTGTGACAGTGAGCTACATCAGCTCTGAACTGCTTGAGTTGGTGAGGTTTCGTATTTTCTAAATCTGACCTGGAGTCAGCGTTTGGTAAAGAATTTGTCAGTTCAAAACAGGAACTCTAAATTAGGAGGAAATGTGAAACCCTGGCCACAGCTCCCAGCTGCCATCTTTTGATAGAGAGGAATATATAAGTTATCAAGCAAATTTAATTACCTCTGCACCAGATTAATAAAATCTAAGCATTTAGTATTGACATTTGCATAGGAAACTTTGAACCGTAAATCTCTGCTGATAACACCGCCGAGCTGAAGCGATGCTCACGTCACATCCCACATCCTGAACTCCTCCTTGCTGCAAAAGCGCCCAGCCTGGAGTGGAAAAGGGCTGCTGGCTGGAGTCACATACTGTGGGGGGACCAGGAACATGGGAAAAAGAGTGCAGATTTGGGGTTCTGTGGAGACCTCCCAAAGAAGTGCTCATGCCACTGGGTTAGGAATTAGAGGTTTATTCTCTGCCTTTCCACTTGCTTTGGACAAACCTCTTGTCCCTGCAACTGAAGTCTTCCCACATGCAAAACGGGGACAGGTATTTAACAGCCTTTTAAAATACTCTGAGATCATCAGAATAAAGACCCATGGCAAAGAAATGAGGCTGCATCATTACAGAGGAAATCTGTTGTTAATCTGCTTAAACCATGTTTGTTTTCCAGCTGTTATAACAAAGGTTTGTCATGAAAATGAACATCTGCCAGCATTTTCTGAAGCTCTTTCAAACCAAGAGGCATTCCTGGTGACATTTGGATAAACATGCTTTTCCCTTTTCACAAGACACAACATGCCCATAAAAAATAGATGTGCTGAAAGAACACCATTGTCTTAAGCACTCCCAAGCCTGCTCTTTTTCACGTCTCCTTTGGTTTTCTTTTCAGGTTCTGACCGATTCTGAAGCTCAGGTCACAGGTGCTTGTGCTTTGTAGCTTTGTATGCACTAAAAGGCAGGTCTACAGCATCAATTTCTTCTATCTGAGTGAATGAAATCCTAATCCTGTGATATCCATGTGGCACTGAAACGGCAAAAAGGATCTCTGCTGTCCATGCTGCAGGGTGCAGCACAACTTTTCCGTCATTCACCATCCTCTGATGGTAAATGCAAAATACAAAAACACAATGCAAAATGGAAAAATGCAATGCAAAATACAGTGAGGACTGACTGCAACAGTGCTAAGCACCAGTCAAGTCAGCTGGAGACATGGAGCATTTAAGCACATTTGTGTGTAAGACATGGATGGGCATGTGGCTCTTTGCTGGGACATCTGGAGCAGAAGGAAACTGTTGTGGCCTTCTGTTTTACAGGGTTAGTCAGCAGTTAGGGACTAGCTTTCTGCTTATTGGATGTGCTGACCACATAATGTTAAAAATTAATTTGTTTGAAGTTATAACCTTTTCAAAGTACAATTGAAACCTTAGTGTATTGGTTTTAAGCAATATTTTGGGTGCCTTTTCCTGCAAAAATGAAAAAAAGGTAATTATCTTTAATAAAAACACACATTCTCCTGAAACAGACCCGATTTCTGCTTTTAAGAAAATGAAGAATGCTTCATATTTCTTTTCCTTCCATCCATGAATTCCTCTTAGGAGGTTGTAAATGAGTAGTGAAATGGGGTTCAGTCTATTCCCCCAGACAGGACAACAGGAAATGGCCTCAAGTTGTGTCAGGGGACGTTTATATTGGATATTAGGAAAAAATTCTTCACCAAAAGGGTTGCCAAGCATTGGAATGGGCTGTCTACGGAAGCAAGTGGTGGAGTCACCATTTCTGGAGGGATTTAAAAGATGTGAGGGTGTGGCAGTGCTGGGGACATGGTTTAGTGGGTTAGTGGATTTGGAAATGCTGGGATGATGTTTGGACTCAATATTCTTAGATATTCCAACCTATATATGCTTATGATTCTGTCGTTCCTTCCTACACTAAACAGGAATAAGGCATTTTGAGAGCTTGTTCCAGACTTCTGAGTAGGAGCAAGTAGAGAAACCTTTTGCTTTTAAAAAAGCTTATAAAATTTTAGGCATTGACAAATGGAAGATGAAGGGAAAGCATGCTGTGAACAGCTGTAAGAGTTACCCTAATTGTGAGCCTTTTCAGAAAGGATAACTCAAACCTTCAATCTTATCATAAGTTATTCTATTTCCATTTGCCTCTTTCTTGCTACATTACTAAATACTGGAAGATTATCAAATTAATAGTTAAATTTTTGCTAGGAGGCTTCTTGCCCTTCCTGTTTCAGAGTCTTTTATTTTGACCATCACAACTGAACAGGCCAAGCCTTTTTAAAATTATTATTTTTCAACCGTAAAGAAGCAACTTTTGCAAATGCATCTTTGTGTTCTTCGCCCAAAGTCACTCCAGCTGAAAAATTAAGACTTTTGAAATTGTTTTAATGAAAATATAAGGAAACTTCAGAGGACATTTTCCAACACACACATGACATTTTATTTTCTATCTGTCTAATTTTGATATCTTGTTCTCATAAATTCAATAAAGGAAAATGCTGGAGCAGCTATTGCTCATCAGAAGACTTCCAAGTATTTCATGTTTATTAGGTAACCTATCTCCCTAATGCATCAGGGAGGCTGATTTTATTATAAGGGCTTGGAGAAGCTGTGACAGTGATTTGCCCAAGGTCATGCAGAAAGT
>VYZQ01056822.1:0-20269 GCA_013400655.1 Mystacornis crossleyi
GAGCTGTAGCTCAGCACGTGCAGTTTGAGGCACCTGTGGATTTTGCTCAGATATGGATATGGAGGAGCCTGAGCAGCCGTCCTATGGAGGTGATAAACTGCTCCCCAAATGGCAACATCCGATGTAAGTTTCAAACTTGCTGCTCTAGAGTTAATCCTCATTTTTCTCGGCTTAGTTAAAACATTGAAAAAGCTCAAAACAGTTTGCAAACTTGGCGAGAAGCACAGTGCTGGTGCTGAGCTTTGGAAAGTGCTTTTTGGTTTGCTGTTAATAGAACCTCTCCTCATTAAATTCATGGAAAAGATCACTGAAAATCAATTAGCTTCATTTTTATCACATAATCTTGGGAAGGAAAACAACTTCTTAGGTTCTGGTGATATTCGACACTACTTGTTCTATACAGCTACCAAAACACAGCAAAATAACTTTTCCCAAGGATATCACCTGACACATGTCTTCAGGGCCTTGGCATCTGGATCTCAGTTCTGAAACCAGACTTCCCTCTGTGGTTTTTTGGTAAACTTCTGCCACTGTCTTCCAGATGCCAGCTGTAGCCTGCAGGCCACAAAGGAGGAGATGAACCTTTTTGGGACTTCTGTCCAAGTCTGTCAGCTTAGTTACTGCTGGATCTACCATCTTCTGCCAGTGAGAAACATGCCTGTCCCTGGTAGGACCAACCCAAACCCAATGATGCAGGCAGGCAGCAGAAAGAAATCAAATAAAAGGGTACTTTGCACCTATAAAAGAGGATCAGATGTTTTCAGGTGTGATAGCTACCCAAGGAGCCAACTTTTGGAAGAGTTAGTCATCCAAAGGCCAAGTTAAACAGGACGCAATCAAAGCTGAGTGGCTGCCCAGGGACAGGCTGGGTTTATGAATGACACTGGAGGCAGAGCCTCCCTGAGTCACCAGCTTGACTTGTTTAACTTGGCCACATCTATGGATAACCCCTTGTATCTTGGCTCTCTTCAGCAGTTTCACACCTTTAAACAACTGCCTTTCTTTCGTTAACTCGTTCTCTTAACTTTGCTTCAGATTAAATGGTTTTGGTCTGCTACATTTTCTTTTCTTCCAATTTCAGGCAAACCCATAAAGTGACAAGACTTTACTCACCGGCTTTCTACCTTGTGATGATTAAAACCAGTAAAGCATCGTGGCACAATGCAAGTAGGAAAAATGTTTGCACTGAGAGCAGACACCTCATCCACTATTGTACCTTCGGTTTACAGCACACATACCAGAACTTGCAGACATCTGGAAACCTGTGTTTTCCCAAATCGATTGCCAATAGGCCTCAGCACACCACAGGCATGTCTACACCCTGTATTTTCATCTGCACCATTTGTGAGTAAGTGAAATCTCACACATCCCTTGGAATGGCAAAGCACACCACTCATCTTCCCCATCACAGCTCCCTTTTAACAGAGAGACTGCATGTGCAGTATGGATCGCCACCATATCCTCCATATGGGATATGAACCCATAAATGTTCCTCAGTAGTGAGCCCAGGCTTTCAAGCAAGACTTCGGGACTTTCTTCTGATCTCAGGGCATATTTTTAAGCAGTTTCTCAAAGATGGCTATCCCCTGTGTTGCTGTTACCTCACCACACTACATCTCCATGGGTTGTGACAACAGCCTGAGTGCATGCTCTGGTTTCCCAGCTCCAAGACCAAGTGTAAAACGAGCATGCCAGATTTTTAACACATTGTTAGCTCCTGGCTCCACTTCCCCACCACACCATTAAGGGCCTGAATGTCTTCAGTGTGACTCCCAGTTCCTGCTTGTACATGGCCTTTTTCCAGTGTGACGACCCTAAAAGCAAGGTGCAGCTGCCAGGATAATGGGACCATCAGGTGTCCCTATCCACATTCCTCTTTGCAGACCCAGGGAGGAGGAGGAAATGAGATGCTCCCCCTCACCACTCATGTTGTTGTTGTCGTCACAAGGCTGTGCCATCATGGCTATGTTATCCTGCCGGCTTGGGTAGAACTTGACTTCTGTTGGGAAGTGGGCAGTGCTGGCTCCTGAGGCAGAATGGCCAGGTAGATACCATGCATGGTGGGGCACAAAAAGCCTTGGCATTTCAGATGGGTAGCCTGCAGATTTCATTATGCAACTGCTTCATGTGCTTTGGAACTTGTAAAAAACTTATTCCTTTCATTAGAATGGGATCACAAAATTTTGTTAGAAAGCTGCCCCTTTAACCCCATAGCAGGTAGTATGCTGTATTTGGAAGTGTTTGGGGATGTCTGTACATACTTATGCCATACTGCACACAGAAGTTCTAATCAAAGCTCAGGAATTTTGTCTCTTAAAGTTTCTTTGCCAGTGGTGCTGCTCTGGATTTGAAAACTGGCCCAATCAAGTATAGGATGTATAGGATGTATAGGATGAATAATCATTTCTGGGTGACCAGATCCACAGCAGCACACAGAAAGAAATCACACTTCTTAAACCTGCTGTTCTGGCTACACAGCCACAATAGGAGCAGCCAGGTTAGCTAGACCACCTCTCACCACAGGCACCTAACTGAAACTCATCAGCTAGATAGCTGCTCCACATCATGCTGTCCTGGTTTGGACAGGTGTCTATTAAGGAAGGCAGGAGTCCCCCTCCCACCCCGGAATGGAAAAATGTAACCCCTTTCCTCCCGAACTATTATAATTTTGAAAATGAGGGGCTTTCAGGCAAGGATATGAGAAATAGGAATAACAGGTCTTTACTGATATATATATATATATATATATATATATATATGTACAACAAGACAAAGCAAAAAAAAAANAATTCCTTTGAGAGGAGAAGAAAAGAACACACACACACACACAAAGAAAACCTCCTAAAACCCAACACATGCCCACCTCCCAGTCCAGATGTTCAGGACGCTGGACACTTGGAGCACCCTGCCTGTAGGATGTTTCTGCTACATGATCAGGACGTAGCCCTCAAAAGTCTTTGGATGGAAGAAGTTTCAGGAAAATGAATAGAAATTACAAAGAATATTTATTTGCTTGGTAGCTTTCTGAGAATTTCTGAGAGGACCAAGACCCTGCTGTGCTAGGTGATGCACTTGAATAACAAACCAGCAATTTCCATTTTGCCCTTTCCCAGGAATAACAGTTAGAGCAGTCCTTCCACAGTAATTTTCCTGATGCGTTTGAAATGCAGATACGCTGGCTTCTCTTTACACTTAGCTTGGAAAATACTGTTTGTGTCTCTATTTCAATGATGTTTTTGTCCATTTATGCCTCTACTTAGTATTCAGTATAGAAGGAGAAAAAAAATCGATCAGTCTTTCTACCTATCTGACTGACTGCTCTAAGATGAAATGCTGCACAAGTAAAGATATTAAAAAATGATTGAACTTACTACAGGAAAATAATTGCAGAAGTCAGCTGAGATTAATAGAACAAAATAAGTTTATCTGGCATTTCTTTTGCATTTTGTAGGAAAAGCAACTTATTATTTATAATGTATGTGCTGTGATCTCAATGATCCTTTTTTCTGTGTATGGAGTCCCATTTTTTTCAGCTAAGCGGTGTGTTGCTTGGCCAAAAATACCTCTTCAGACACTATTTGGAAGAGAAGGGATGGAATGGCCTTTTTGTACAGCTTGATGGATGTCCTTGGCATTTCAGTCTGACCAGCAAATACCATAAATCATGTCAGCAACACAGCCAGGATCCAAACCCCAAATGCACTGAAGCCCTAGGCCCAAATATTAGCCACACATTGAGAGTACTTCTCTAAGCTTATTTTCCTCTAAAGGACAATGGGTGAGAAGAAGTAATGGATGGTGGGCATGGCCTAAACATCAGAAGATTCAAAACACTCTAATATTTTTTACTGACAAAGACTGAGAAATAAGGTTGTTGCACACAATATTTTATGCAATTGATGGCAAAGCTCATTATTATCTGTTCATCTGTCTTTCTGCCTGAATCATTGAACCCACAGGCACACTTGAGCTCAGCTAGTCCCAGGTCATAGAGTTCTTAATTTCCTATGGGTTTTGTAGAAACAAGTGACTGGATGGAAAGGACTCAGAGTGCTGCCTGGCTAGAGGGTAAAGGATGCAGTCTGAGTTGGACACTGATTTGCTCTTTGCTATATGCAGCTGACAGATTCAAGGGGTTACTCTTTACCCTTAAGAAGAGGAATTTTGGTGGAAACAGTAGAACCTGTTAAACCACTGTACTTTTAAAGTGTCTGCCATATGGAAGGTGCAGAGAGACAACATGCATTCTTGCAGCACAAGCACTGGAGACAGCAGTACTGAGATAGCCTTGTTATTTTACACTGCTCCTGTCAGATGCATTAACCCAGTATTTATGTGTAAGCACTGATTTGCACAGCAGAGTCGCTACAGTACCTTTACTGAAGCTGCTGCTCTGCTGCACCAAGTTATGCACTCTCCAGGACATACCAGAAGGTTTCTCAAGTACCTTCCAGTCCCACCCCAGATACATGTACAGTCACACTTCAGAGCATATGAGCCATATCTGCAGGACTTTCAGTCCAAAATTTAAGTTTCCTTTTACTAAGTGTTAGAAGGAATATTAAAAAAACACTGAATGGCCTAATGAAATGGAGGTCTGAGTCTTCAAGAAGACACTAGAGCTATCACAACCTTAACTATAATTGCATTAATAGCAATTGGATGCTTTAACTTGCTGTAGTACACTAATTGCAAACCTTGTTTCCTCTTTAAAAAAAGTTGGAGGATTTTAAGGCTTCCTGAAGGGCTGTCAGTTCAACTCAACATCTGCATTTCTTTCCTTAATTCCAAAAAAGCAAGTTGACTTTATTAATATCTCAGCTGAGGGAGCAGGTCATTCGCTCAGTGATGGGGGAACATGGCAGTCTCAAATCTCTCTGAATCTCAGGAAGAGCCAGAACGGACAGAACGAGATGCAATGCTGTCTGCTCCTTTGTCTTCTTTTTCCTTCTTTCTCATTTGCTTGGTCCTTCCTGAAGCTGACCGACTCTCACAGGACTGCTGGGACTCCCTCTGTATTCATATAGCAATACTCCTATAGAAATATTCATATATATATTTTTATACGTGTGTGTGTGTGTACGCACATGCAGATACCTCCTCTTGCCGTGGTCATGCTGCTGCCGTAGACCCAGAGTGTCAAAATCCCCCTTATTCCGAGGTGAGAGAAGGTCACTGAAAACAATGGACACTGCACCAGAAATTTTTCTCTGCATGTTAAAAAATAGTTTTGTGCCCAAATTTGTACCCTCCTATCTATGTCATCTATGACATGTCAATATCTGCAATTCCCTTATTCCCCTCCACCCTGCAACAAATCACGTGGAATGACACTTCAGAGCATGAAATTCCTCTTCCCCTTAGCCTGGGCTGTACCAACCCTTGAAGAGCCTCTCCCCAGAATTGTCTGGTTTTTAGGGTGCCCAGACATACATTTCTGAGGTTTTCAGAAGAATTGCCCTCTACTGCAGCAACACAGATAAAAGGGAATAGTGATGTGATAGAGATCTTCCTTATTGAAGACAGATCCAGTCTTCAGATTCTTTAATGCATTTCAGCATTATTTACTCTGACATGACACAACCTGCAAAGTAAAATATTTCCAGTGAGCTGAGATATGCATTACCTCCAGAGGACTTTGCACCTCCCTGGAATTTGCCTTTTCTGACATTTTAAAGCATCCAGGTAACATCATTTTTCACATACCTTCACTTTTTGAGCTCTGGTGGGGTTAGAACTATAAATATGAAATGCATCAGAAAAATTCAGTCACTTTGTTTATATGAGATTCACAGTCCAAATCTTCAGACCAAAAGAGGGCAATGTATTTTTGCTACATTGTTTTCGTGAAGAAAATTGAATATCCATAGGGAGTCAGAATCAGTTTTGAGAGCAAAAATAAAAACAACAAAATATTAAGAAGTAGACAATAAGTCTCAGTGGGAGCTCAGGAGGCTTTTCTGAAGCCTTCTGTACTAACTTCATAAAATGGCAGCTGTCCTGCAGCCAAGTCAGTCACCTTGAAAATTTCTAGGTTCAGTGCATAAGGATTGAACAGTTGTGTTTGCTGTCAGCTCTCATAAACAACTGACGGTTTTCAAAAGGTCTCCTAACAACAGGCCTGATCATCATCTGATTAAAATTAAATTCTGGGCAGTGAAGCCTAGTCAGTGTATAACATCTGAGGGTCTAGCTCACTGTCCATGTGCCAATTACTGCATAAATGTGCCTTGTAAATAGAAAGTTTTGTTAAAAATATAACTGAAGAGAGAAATAAATGGACAATATTGTTAAACTAATTTACTATTTCTTTCAGTAAATACTGTTGGAGGAAATGAGGCTGCCTTTGCTGAGGTGGCTGTCTTTGAATAAGACTTTGCTGTCAGTAACAGTGAACATTTCTTTGTAATCACGGAATCAAACAGTTTGATTAACAGTGAACCAATTGCTTCACTCAAAATATATGATCTGGACATGGGTCTCACCAGTTCTTGCAGGAGCACTACTGCTCAGCAGTCAGCCTCCACTCAGCCTGTACTTGAAAACCAATCCTACCGGCTAAATTATCTCCTCCTTTTTGTCCAGATACAGAGTTTAAAAATGACTCCTTTGATTTCCTAAGTCTTCTTCTGATTTTTTTCTTAAAGGCTTTTTTCTTTGTTTGAGAGGGAAGGAGGAAGAAAAAGGGAACAGAAAATAAAAAGCTGGAGGAATGCAGACATGTAATAATACAACCATTTCCTTGCTAGGAGGGTTTTTTAAATCTCCCTGACTCCTCCAAATGAACAATTCATCTCTACTCCTGTTGGGAAGAGCATCTGAATTTCAGTTTCAGAAAAGCCAGGCATCACTTGTGCAAGCTGTTTCTTCCCTGGCTCAGTATAAGAGGCACCAGCACTCTCGTGCCCACAGAGGCAGCCGGGCTGTCCCTGCCACCAGGTGCCACCTGCCCGGCCACAGCTCTCTGTCCCTCTGCAGCCATCTCACTGTGTGGGCTCAGAGCACACATGCAAGGTTTCAATTTATGGATTTCTGGGCTGGAGGCAAAAAGTGCTGCCTAGTGAGCCACTCCAAGCACCAGAGAGAGACTGAATTAAAAAAAAAAAAAAAAAAAAGAAACAAGAAGAAAGAAATACACATTACATTCCTGCTTACTTGCAATCTCACCCCACACTGTTCCGCTTTTGAATTAAGCACCTCTCTGAGAGGCAACTGTCCTATTAGCATAACGTATAGCATTAAAACATGGGGCTCTTCCCAGGGAATGCTTTATTGTGTGCATGCTTCATTTTTAATATTCATGGCCAGCTCTGTTTAGAACATCCTTTTGACAGAGGAGAGGCGCCGAGATAAGCCGTTGGGATAGTGGTTGTCCTGGAAACAGCAAGATCCACTTATTTTTAGCACTGAAGTCATCCAGTTAAACAAACTGCATTAAAGGAGCGTTGTGATTATGACACAACAATAAAACGATGTGTGGTGTATTTACAGTCCGTGCGACGATGTGACGCCTTGCCTTCGGCTGCCGGTCCTGGCTGCCAGCAGCCTGGCCCCTGTGCTGGCAGAGCACATCATGCCCTTTCCTTCTGGGTGATGGCAGAAGTCCAGGGTGGAGGGGAAAGCACAGTGTGTGTCTCCCCTCTGCCAGGCTGCAGAGGCTGCTCTCAGTAAGTAAGGAGGTTCCTCTTCAAAAGTGCAGCACAAAACAAACAAAGGGATAATATTTCAGGGAGGTATGCCACGGGAATGTACAGATCAGATGGAGATAGCCCATGAAATATGGGCAAATCAGGGCAGAAACAGGGAGCTGAAGATTATCTCTTCATTCTCACTTCCTAGTGCTGATGGTCTCCAGTTGCTGGTGTGCACCACTCTAGCGACCCCAGAAAATCTGGGAGCTCCACCCAGAAGGTCACGCCCAAGCCCAAAGGCTGAATCACAGGCACAAGATCTACACCAAAAATGTATTTCTATCAAAAAGTTTCCTTCCCACCTTTGTTGGGGCAGGCCTGAATCGTAACAAGCAGCACAGTGCTGCTGATAGTTTGATCCTTATCCTTTGGGATGCACAGCAAAGCCGCAGGTGTATGAAATCAGAAAAAGCAATGAAAGTTAACAGGAGCTTTTCCAAAGCTAATTAGGAAAAAATCTCTGGGCCACAACAAAGCTTCAGTTTAAAAGCAGTTCTTGCGTTATCTAAGCCAGTTTGCTAGTTCCCATTCCATAGAGCACATGACAAGAAGGCCTGACATGAGAGGAGACCTCCTAGATTCAGCAAAATCAGTGGGATTTTTACTGCCATAAAGGTCTACTTGTCAGAGTTTGCAAAATATTATGCTCGGTTAGGCAGTACTGTTTTGGTATTAAAGCACAGCTTTGACTCATTTTGACACACTACTTTCACAGTTTCAGGGGCTGTTCTGCTCCCACCTCCCTGCATAGGTTTTGGTGACATTTAGCAAAACCCAGAGGATGTAACAGAAACATAAGAGCAAACAAGCACAGCCACCTCCAAAGCTATCAGGTGCTGGTGGCCCACACCTCCAAGACAGTACCCAGCAAATCAAGCATTGCCTGAAACTTTGTGTCCCTGAAAGAGAAAGAAAAGAGGAGTGATAGAACAGGAATAAAAAGTAAGGCTCAAAAAAGTGAAGGGAAGTAAAGGAAATTGGGGTGCACCTTAAGACAAGTTTCTCCTTGATGTGGAGAAAAGGGTAACTTTGAGCTGAAGGAAGCATGTGGGGAAAGGCATAAAGACAGAAGATCTGGAGCCACAGAGTACACCTGTATGGGAGAATTTCTAGGCAGAAAAAAGGATTGCAAGAAGGCTTTGATACATGCTGCAAAACTGGCCATTAGACTCTGTAGCATCTACAGTTCTGCAGGTTCAACTCCTTGAAGCTGTCCAATGCCCCTACCTCTTGTCAATGACAAGGCTTTTCCTTAAACCAGAGTGGAATTTGGGTGTGAAGGTGTTAAGAGACAGAAAACCCAAACTCAGTGCTCTTCCAGATAACATCTCTTAGCCTTTTCTATGCAGAATACAGAAAGTTTCAATTAAAACCACCCAAGAAAGATGGGCATAGCCACTCCCTGTGGGTAAAACTGGAGGGTTTCAAAACTTTGCTGTGGTTGTTAGATCATAAAAAACAAAGCGCATACCTGAAGTTCATCCTAACCTATTCACGGCTGTGGAAAAATGACTCACTGGAAGTTCAGTGTCTTCCTGGCACCAGTTAAAGTGGCTATTATAAATTCATCCAGGCAGAGTTACTGTTCTTGGAGCAGCTATTCTAACACGAGCTTCACTCTCTGCTTCCAAGGAACAGCTCACTCCCAAAATAATTTTTGAAGAAAAATCTTTGCTTTCTTCTTTAGCATGTGCCTGCCATTATACTGTTGGTCCTTCACTGGTGGGAAATGGGGTGGCCTCCTGTAAGGAGAGACAGCTGGTGAGGAGGGGGAAAGAGACACAAGGTTTTCTGATAACTGCATACAATTCCTGAGGGACTCTGACAACACCTCTTGACACATAGCACTGTCGTCTTTGGTATTGATGATGCCAGCAGGGATTAAATTTCACATTCATCATAGTGTTAATGCTGTAGAAAATGAGATCCTAATGCTTTAATTTATTTGGCTCTAGCTTTTGTAAGACATTTTTGCTACAGTAATGAACTGGCCATTGTGTGGCTCTGCTGTCAGCAGGATGGGCTGCCAGTGGCTCGGTGGCATGCTGTGACAGTGAGACTTAGTGGTGGCTCTCCTTGGGCTGAAGGGGGTTATCTGTCATTCTGCCCGGAGGAGGTCACCAAATCCTCTCCATCCTCCAAGTGGAAGCAGGCATTTAGCACTGCTTGGTTGCCTCCCAGGAGAGGGGTCACAGACCTACCCCATCATTCACGTGCATATGCTGCCTGAAAATCAGTGCTTATATTATGACACTGCATTAAGAACTGCATCCCACGAGTTCCTGCAGTCTTGCCGAGTGCATGTCTGAAGCCCTTGGTGCAGGTATGACAGACTCAGTGTTCACAAGTTTATGTTAGTCCAGCAACTATCCCCCCACCAGCTCTGGCTTTCTCAGGTACCTTCAAATGCCTCTGGGCCAAGAACTCCTTGTCACCCCCAGGAATGTGCTTCTGAGCATAAAATGCTTTAAGCAAAGCCAAACCACAGCTCTGCTATCTCGTTTTGTGGCTACAACTATTTGTTTTAAATGGGTTTTTCTTTCTCCTTTTTATTTTCCATTTAAAATGGTGCTTATTTTAAAACAATTTCTGGGTAAATCCTCTCTCCCCAGTTTTTAGGTACTTTCTCCCATTAGAAAATTCTTATTTTGCATCCTTTGTGCCTTCTTTTTCTCCTTGTGTCACTTACCTATTTTTCCACTCTGTCAGACAGAGCTGGGGGAACTAAAAAGAGGGAAATAAATCCAAAAATGAGGGGGAAAGGAAAGCACCCTTTCCAATAATTTTATTGACTTGAAATCACCCAATAGGTATATATATATTTTTAAATCAACCCCCTGATAAGATGCATTTAAAGCTATTTCGTTTTTAAAGCTATTTCTCATATGCTTCTCCCTTCCTATTTTCACTGCTTTAGCTCATACAGATGACTGCCCTGGCATAGAGCTTTGCTGGGCTCTGGTTCATCAGTCGGAGGCAGCAGCACTGAGGCCGGCAGACTGTCCTGTGTTCAACACCGTGCCCGGGTGCTGCCATGCTCAGCAGGGCTTTTTCAGCTCCCAAAAGCCGTGTCAGAGGGTGGTAACTGTCAGCCATGAGTAGCCACAGCTGGAAGTTCAATCCCTGACCTATAAGTCGCTGGTCAATCCATTAAGCTGTGCTTTCTTCCTACAATCAATTTATTTAATGTCTCAGCTTTTGAGTCAAGATGACTGTGTTAGCTCTAACACACAAATAGAAGGATGAGCAAAGAGCTAAATTTACCTTTTTTGTGCACTTGGGCAAGGGGAGGGGACACTGTGGAGCACAGCGGCCTGCGTTACCAGGCCAACCCTAACCTAACCCCATTTACATAGAAACAAACAAGCAAACAGCACATGGAAAGAAGGAAGGATTTTTTCCGAAGCTATCTGTCGTTTTCATGTGGTGAGTCAGAGATAAAATCATCTGGAGGGGAGCACACAAGCTCTTTCAAATCTCCCTTTTGAGGAGCTGTCTCCAGAAGCCTTGATTTTATTCAGGTACTTCCAGCAGGAGTGCACAGTACTGTCATGTCCTGCTTGCTTTGGTAACTGAAGGTGAGGTGAGAAAGGTAAACCACATGCCCATATGGACCCTCGGATGGCTGGGATACTGCCACATTACCTTGGGAGGGCAGCCTTCTTGCCGATGAAAATCTGCCCTGCTACAAAGGATCTCTGCTGTTTTCCATTACCAGGGAACACAGGCCAGCCAGATTAGGGTGAGGAGAAAATACCTGATATCCACAACATCCAGAGCATCCCACCCACGCACACCACATTGCCAACCCAAGGGCACAGGAGCCTTGTGGGAAGTGAGGATGCCCGCCTTGCATACTGCAAGCAGCCACTCGGATGCCCTTTCAGTCTATGGTTTAGGTGGCAATGGGAGGATTGCCGGCACCAGCCACAGGCTCCAGCCCCCGAGCGATGGTGCTGCAGTGAGCTGCCTTCAGGTGCCGGGCAATCTGCCATCTCACAAAAAAACAAACACAAAGAATGTGAGCCGCCACTTCAGCAGCCCTCGCACAATGGAGTTACCCCAACCATATGGAAGAAATTACTTTTTCCTGCCAAGAGCAGTCCAAAAGACATGGATCTTTCAATGTGTCGCAATGCAAACTTTTGTCTGATTTTTGTTATATTTTAATAATAGACTTCAAAAAATGCAAGGCACTTCCCTCCTTGCTAACGTTTCCTTTACATTTAAGTAGAACTAAAGACTGCTGATGCTGAGCGTATGTAGGAAGCAAAATGCATCCTCCCTTCCCCAAAAACCACCCCGATTCATTTTGTAAGCCAAAAACTGTACTCTGAGAAACTCAGGTTAACTTCCCTTAATCCTCACATTCCAGAGTGAGCTTACAATTAGAGTAAGATGAGGGTAAAACAAATAAAAAAGCAAGTTAAAGCTACCAAATACATACGTGTGCATATGTGAGGGTGTGTCTATAGCTATATAAATCTCTGTAAAAGATACCATTTTCAGATTACCCAGAAACTGGTCAAATGCCTGGAAAATATTCTTTCCAAGTTTTCAGACTGGCCTCTGAAACTGCACAAACAAATTCTGTCCCATTGGAGTTCGTGGAATAATTTGTGTTTGGCTTGGAATCGGTCTGCTGTATACACATGAACTCGTACGTGCAGATTCTTGTCTGAGTCTGTGAGCCAGGTAGATATCTGTGTAAATTTCTTACTTGCGTGCAGTCTTGTCCAGCTGGCCCATAGCATTTGTGTAGGCTGAACAGGCAGACATAACTGCTGTATGTGCTCTTGCCTTTCCTGCCCCATTTAGCCAAAAATTCACTCTTTCAGGCATGCTGGACTCTACTCCTCTCACAAGATTAAAGCACGCAGTCACATCATCTGAATTCATCATAGGAGGGAGACAGTAACCAAGTGTTTGCCCCTAAGGGCCCAGTCCTACTCCAAACTGTGCTGGTTTCAGGGACGAGCTCTCGGGGCAATTGCACGGGGCCTTAGGACTTGCAGGGTCTCATTAGAATAAGGCAGGCAGCAGGACACACCAGTCAAAATGAGGGCTAAGACAGGACTAGCCCATGGCTTGGACACTGCCCAGGGTCACCCAAGACACTGTTTTCACCTTGTTACTGCCTATTAATTGCCCTGAGGTCAAACAGCCCGCAATATCAGGCAGTGATTTAGGGAAGAACTTGCTTTATAAATGGATCTGGGGCTTTGTTAGCCCACTAAAGCTCAGCCATGAACCAGTATATCTCAGGAGGCTCATTATGTGACCCAGAGCATCTCCAAGGGCACTGGCATGCCAGAGCTTCTTCAGGAGTGCTGCTGTTCTAACTGCATGTTAAACAGAATGGAAATGGAAGGTGTTGCAGGGAAGAAAGAGATAATAAAATGTAGAAGCACAAGCAAAGCTCTTTCGGGGAAAACTGTGAGGACCAAACTGCTGGTGGGATAAAAGAAGAGGGAACAGCAGGCAAAGATTATCACATACTAGGCAGGGGAGGGTATAAAGGAAGCAAACCCTGTAAAATTATAACACACTCAAAAGAGATGTTTGTTTGACTTCCTCTTTAAGTGGCTAAATTTTACCTGCTGTCTCTTTCTGCCTCCTTGTTAACTCCTGTGACACCGATTGATAGAGACGCAGAGGATTAACTTGGAGACAACACATTGCGAACTTCAGTGTCTTCAACCATTTAAGCAGATAACTGTTTTTATGTAGGGCAACTGGTGGGGAAAATGTGTCAACATTTTCTTTCCTGCTTCCTTTCAGTGGTAAGATGAGAAGCAAGAACAATTCAGACCCTGAGAGCTCAGCTTCCCTTCCTCCTGCACCAGGGTTTCCTGGGTCACCTCCACAAATGCCGAAAGCTCTTGCCAGGCAGCAGCAGGAAACCGGAGGCATCTCCCAGAGTCACAAAAGCTGATTCTTACCTGCCTCAGGGCAAAGAGGGAAGAGAATTAAAGCAATTTGATCCCCTCTGCTGTACAAAACAGGCAGCTGAGTGCTTTATGTGGCAGCTAGTTCCTTGGATTTATATAGCGCGCATAGCGAGAAAATATGTAAGTGCCATTTGCTTTACTGGGCTCTGCCACACTGTGAGTGCAGCTACCTGGCAACAAGTAAATCTCCCCAGATCCCATGCAAAATGAAACATAAGCTCTGGAGCATGTTTGGAGAGCAGGGCAAAGATCAATGTTCTTAAATGATCTAAAATGCCACTCAGCAACCTAGAAAGCTTTTTCCTGCATCATCAGGAGCAAACTCACTTGCTCCCTTCAGACTCCTGCAGAAAGAAGCAGATTGTCTTAACACAGATTTTGTCAGGAACCTGGCTGTGCCACCAGGGCATGGCAGAGAACAGGTCCTGGTGGTCTGCACATGCAGGAGGACAGTCAGGTGGTGGGACATCCTTTCTGGCCAGATCACAGCTCTGAGGAGGGTCAGGGCAGGTGGGGTACACACCAGAGCTGCCATTGGAGAAAAGCTGGGGATGCAGAAACCAACAGTAACTTTTGGGCTGCTCCAGCCTGGTCGTTCCCAACATCTTCAGTGCTACAACAACCAAAGGAGTCGCAAGAGTCCCCTCAGAATCGTTTTGTCAGGAGGAAGGAAGGGGTGGTTGCGGTTTCCCACACCCCATCTAGTGGCTAGAGCAGTTGTCACTAACCCTGCTTGTGTTCCCAGCTCTTCAGGGCAATAGGGTGAGAAGGTGTAAAGGTCCAATTGAACTGATGTGAGAAGCCAGACTGGAAAGGCAGCAAAAACTACAACAAAAGTGGTTCAAAAACCAGATTTGAACCATCTCCACAGTCCTTTTTACATTTAAAGCAAGAGAATGGAGCAACTTCACTCTCCAGGTGTCCAGCCTGCTGCTCTGTTGGCTCGTGGCTGGCAAGTCTGGTGACTCGGTAATCTGTTTGCCATGCATTTTTTTAACCAGGAACGTAATTTAATTCCCTTTAAGGAGATCAAAACCAGGAAACCTTTAAGTAGGACTTCCTGCTCAGTGTGAAATACAAATTCTTTTCATCATGGAAAGCAAACTGAGCTTAAACAATAGTAAATGAAACTGGTTATGCAATGAAGTTGTAGGGAGATCAAAGCTGATTTTGGCTTTTAATTAAGATAACAAGGTACCTGGATTAAGGAAGCCAGTGGTAACCCACCTCCTAGCTACTTGAAGGAACACAAACACTTCCCCATTAACTCGGTGTGTACACACAAGAAAATGAGGCAGCAGAAGAATTTGCCTGTACTTACAGTCAGGAATTGAAACTGGGGAAAATCCTATTTGCATTTATCTACATCAGATACCACTTCTTCAAGGAGAAAGAGGGTCTCATGAATTCTATTAAATATTACCCCTGCTGCTATCTGTGTCTTCTGCTCACTTCTGCCACATATCCCTTAAATACATGTCTTTAATGTATTGGTAGGCTATCTGTCTACACAAAACCCTGCTGTTCCTTTTCCACCCATGGGGCTGTCAAAAATCCACAAGCTTGTAGGTAGTTCCAGTCAGGAAGAAAAGTCAGTGCAGGGCTTAGATAGTTTTTTGCAAGCAGCTTTGTTTATTTAGAAAGGAGAGACAAAGTCCTGTGTTACACAGCAGGAGTCAAGTCACGGGAGAGGGTTCCTCTGTTCCCAGCTTCCCCTGCTGTTTTGGCCAAGCCCCCCACCCAAAAGCCGCCTCTCTCTGGGCTTGTCCCAGGCCCACACACTGTGCTTGCTCAGACGTCTGCCTTTGTCTGGTTGTGCTCCCTCTCCACACTTCTCCTCCTGAGCTGCCTGGATTCACAACCACATTCACCTCTTCCCAAAACAGCTCTGTGCCAAAGTTCCCCTTCCTAGAGCCTTCACGATCATGAGG
Organism: Mystacornis crossleyi; assembly: GCA_013400655.1. Classification (NCBI taxonomy): domain Eukaryota; kingdom Metazoa; phylum Chordata; class Aves; order Passeriformes; family Timaliidae; genus Mystacornis; species Mystacornis crossleyi. The sequence goes on from VYZQ01056822.1 coordinate 15,574, forward strand.
AAAACAAACAAGCCCGTGGTTTGGGCAGAGACCTCTGTGCAGTGTGGAGGTTTTTAGATAGCCATTATTTTGCTGCCTGCTTTCCCAAGCTGATTGCAGGGGCTTTTTAAAGGAAAAAAATCTGAGATTGGGGGTTAATCTGGGGTCTACCTTATTAGTAAAGCCATAAAGCCTTTCAGGAAAACCCTACAGAGCAAGCTGGGGCTGAAGCCAGTAGGTTTCTGTAGAGGCTCAGAATATTTATAGGAACATGTCAGGAGTGAGTATTGCTGCGTGACTGTCGGAGATGGAACATAGTTTAGCTTGGCTAACACCACAGGACTGTTGGAGGGTTTTATCTCTTCTGCAAGGTTGCATACACCATCCATATATTTCAGTAGTTGGTGTACCGCTCCTAAGAGCCTTGAAGTGATGGTTCATTAAGCTGGCAGGAATGTTATCATTTTCCATAAAATTTGATAGGTTTTTCCAGAACTTGTGATCCTTCAGTGTAATGCATTCTTGGCTATCAACAGCCATCTTGGGCCCCGTGAGAATGCTCTGCAGAAACTATGGAAAGGTTTTCAACATGCATTTTTATTTATGCAATGTCAAGTTCCTCCCACAGAGTGATTGGGGTGGAGATTCAGAACATATTTCTGGGCTTCATTCAATTTCCAAGCTCCTTTTCCCAGTTGCTTTTGAAATCATTTGTTTACTCAGTCTTAAGTGTAGTTTAGCCCATACTTATAATACCACATGACACAGACTTACAGGGAGGGGACTGTTGTCAGAGAAAAACTGCTTCAGAGCTTGAATGCATATGTCTTCTCTTTGATTAATTAAGCTACATTATTTGTTGAAAAGTAAGGCTTGTCCCTCTTAAACCGTCTTGCAGCTGTTTAATGGTAAGTCAGGATTGTCACATACCTACAGCTTGGTCTGCAACGATACTCTAACCTCACTGCATAAAGGTACTCCTGTGTGTTTGCCTTGCCCATCCTTGGTGCAAATGCTGAACCTTTATAGTGCAGGACTTCTCTGTGAAGGAAACCAGGCCGTCGGTTTCTGCCCTGTCCTGGGAAGAGCCCTTATCTCCCACCTTTCAAATTCCATTCAGCCTATTTGAGCGAACATGGTGCTTATTCACAGCCTGATTTGTAGTCTGCCTAAGTTAGTGGGAGCCTTACAGTGAGCTTGGGACCTGGTACTTACAGACCCAGCAGCAGCAACTAGTGATTGAAGTCTCGTGTTTAATCCCAGAGAGTTGGCAGAGGCCGACCAACCTTCCCTATGCTTCACTGTTCATCTGTGAATACCTCCTTTCAGCTTGAGAGGACACATCACTCTATAAACTTTCTGAGACTTCAGCCCTTGTGCTGAGTCTCAGCAAAAAGTGAGTGCAGTGCTGGTTTAGTAGGGATTCTTATAATCTGAAGTTAAGTATGGAGACCTTTTGTAACACCATTCTCAACCCTGTCTATCTCAAGATGCAGACCCTTTCCTCACATCCTGAAGGGAATCTTCGGGAAGTTAATCAGTGCCATAGCGTAGAAACTGTTGCAGAACAAGCGGCTTCATGCCCTTTCACTGAAAAGAACATTTTTCCCTCTCCATTTCTTGAGCCTGGCAGTGCACCCATTTTCTGTACTACCAACAGGCAGGTCCTCTCCAGCCTCTGCACTGGGTCATATGATATAATCATATATAGTGATCACCTGCACTCAAATAGGGGATGTGTCCTTTACCCTATAACCAACAGGCACTGACTTTGAACCACTGGCCCAAGAGTCTCTGTCTCACTCTCATTTCTCTGAATCCTCTAAGCATGCTTATTGTGTCCCTTACCAACGAAGTTTTGCATTTTATTACTACAAAGCATTCATACTGGAAAAAAATTCTAAAAAAAAAAAAAAAGAGAGATCCAAGCTGAAAACATCACAGACAAACAAGAGAGACGTTTTTAAACATCCCCAAAGCAACATCTTTGTGTTGGAGAATAACAGGACTTCCAGCAACGCGGGTGTTTTTGTGCAAAGCCTCATGAATAACCAAATCACAGATCAATACAGGCCACAGTGTGCATTACTCATTAGCATGCTGGGAGCTGGGATCTCAGAGATGATATCAAACACCAGCCCCCACATCCCCTGAACAGAGCCTACTGATAGGGCAGTGTGCGCTGCCAACAGTGAGTCATTCATCACTCGGTCCGGTTTCACAACAGCATGATTCAGTGTTTGTAAAGGAAAGTCCTGACTGCAAACATTACCCTCATTCATCCACTGATAGCTTCCTTGCAACATACAGCATAGATTGTGCTCCACTTGATATTTGCCAAGACAGTAAATCAGTGGAGACTGAGCATCCTCTGGTAATCCTGAGATATGTGGAAAACAAGAGCAATCTGGAAGGGGATCGTGCAGTAAAAGTATTGCCCTTGGTCTCTTGGACACTCATTCCCTTCACGCTGCCTCCAAGTCAGCCGCAGCAGAGAACTACAGCTGAGTGCTGCGCTCGCTGAAGTCTGGCGTGAAACTGAAGCAAAAATTTCAAGCCATAAGATGAATTTTCTAATTGCCATTCCTACAGGTTCAGCCTGCAGGTAAGGAAGAAATTAGGCAATGCTCTGCCCTTCCTGTCTTCAGTTTCCATCAGCTGCCATGCTGTGACTGCAGAGTGACAGTTTGCTGATAAGGCAGAAAACGGAGTGAACTCACCTTCCTTTTCCCTAACCATATTAGCTTCCTCTTGCCAGCAAGACCGAAAAACTAGTTTTTGTCAGTCAATATAATGTGCTCAGAGTCTCTCAGAATACAGATATGCTGATCAAAGAGAGACCTCTGAAAGAGAGGAAGGTCAGCTCTACAGGGTCAGCACAATTGGTGTGGTTAGGCTGTGCTTAAACTGACATGAGATGCAGGAAGTCAGAAAGGGATAGGGAGATGCAGGCAGTCTCTTCCCTGTGCATGGTTCATTAGGCTGAGGGGAGATTTAGCCCCTAATCAGTTTTCTGATCCTCCTTAAGACCATCTACTGCTCTGCTTGCTGTTTCTGTAATTTTCCTGTTGGATTTCCTACAGGCACCAGTGTCAGGCAGCAAAGCAATTAAGGTAAGCATGGCATCATCTCATCCAGTCTTTTCCTCATCCAGGCTATGTCCAAATCCTAGATTTGATTTGAACCGTAATTTGAAAATCTGAATAAAACGTTTTCTAATAAGTAAGTAATTAATGAACGTATTTCCTATTTTCTTGTTTTCCCTTTTTTTTCCCCCCTCAATCAAGAAGGAGTAATGAATGGCCTTCTGGTTTAGAGATATGTCCAAAGCACGTATAAATCAGCAGAGTCCCACTGACATCCATGGTGCTTTGTCAATCTACACAAGATGCAGACAAAGCCTTTAATGTTTCCACAAAGCAGAGTTATCAGGCTCCTTGTGGGCTTGTATGAGTTAACAGAGTGAGCTTTCTAGCAAAGTCATCCATCACTTGGCTATCTACGATCACCAGACTGCAGGTAAATCATCAGGGTTCTGCTACCAGATGTTAAAAAGGCAGTTGACCTTCTTGTATATTCCACACATGAAAAGAGCACAGTAAATTATCTGACTTTCAAACAACAATATTCAACAATTTACTACACAGCCCTCTAACTGAATGAGGTGTTAACCTGGATATCCTGACCAAATTCCAGCTGGGTTAATTATACCTTGCTTGAATGTTCCCCTCTGTTTCAATTGTGATACTATTTGATGTTATTTTTTGCTATCCCCCTAAAGATTCCACTGGAATCCTGCTGTTGCCGTGTTGCACACCAAAAGTGCACGTGCAACAATTTTTGATGAAGGATCTCTCTGTGTAGAGTTTTAAAAGCACTCATAAATGCATTCTTTATGAGCATAGGAGCTCTAACGCATGGATATGATTGGTTTTATTGCTTCTATTGATGTTATTATTGTTCCTGCTTTTTTTCAGATACTGTTTACTACTACTGGTTGTTTTTTCTTGTCATGCCCTGAAATACAGATTTGGATTAGCATTAAAATCAAAACCTGCATTTAACCAGAGTAATGTAGCATTTAAATTTTGGGTTCCAGTTCAGATCCATTTCAAGGCAAGACCATCAATAGCAAATCCATATTGAGATTACAGTGTGAACTTCCCAAAACTTGGGGACAGAAATTGCTGCCAGAACTGTGAATAAGGCTTACTTCCAGTCATGATTAGATCAGAAGCAAATCAAAACAAAAAAGGGGAAAGAAAAACAGGCTAACAACTACTGTACTGGAAAATCTTAGTAATGCTACTTGGGAACTTGTCATATAAGATGTAATCAATAAATACTGTGTTGGTTGTGTAGAAGATATTGACTATTAATTCCACATATGGTTGTCTTGGCTGCCAACTTTTATGTATAGTTTCCTCGAAGTACCTCCCCCATTTCTGTGTGTACCAAAGAGTTCATATTCTTGGCTCACAGTAAGAAACATCAAAAAGGCAGAAGCAAAATGAGGAGCAAAGTTCCCTTTGCTAACAGCACGTGCTGTGGCTGCAAGGTTGGGCTGTGGGCGAGACCTGTGAGGGAAGGAAATTCCAGCTCTGGTGAATTATCAAGTAAGCAAACTGTCTTGCCAAGGAGAAATGCCTGTGATCTATCAATCGTACTGCTCGGCTGATTCAAGGGACTAAAACTGTTGAAGACTTTTCACCCATTT
>VYZQ01056822.1:20731-33720 GCA_013400655.1 Mystacornis crossleyi
GCTGTGGCCGTCACTGCAGCAAAAGGGAAAGTGCCTGACAGCCCCGGCAGCTGTCACTGGGGTCTGATTTTCTGTTGCTTATTACTGCCTTAGTTATTGTTGTTTTTGCTTTGCCTTGTTGTACATATATATATATATATATATAAGTAAAGACCTGTTATTCCTATTTCTCATATATTTTGCCTGAAAGCCCCTCATTTTCAAAATTGTAATAGTTCGGGAGGAAGGGGCTTACATTTTTCCATTCTGGGGTGGGAGGGTGACTCCTGCCTTCCTTAATAGACACCTGTCCAAACCAGGACAACAATATGCCCCAGATTTTCCTCTGAGAGGAGACACAGGGCTTAGGCTCCTTCTGATATATTTAATTTTCCATAGGACTAAATTCTGTCTTGGGATCTTTTGTAAATCAGTTTTAAGTCAGGGGCAGGAGAGCTGAATGCCAGATACTTGTCCCATTCCAAGGGGATGCAAGTCATCATTTTTTCTACATAAGCCACCTCCAGCTATCAGCTTCAAGCATCCCTCAAGGTGTGTGAGACTAAACAAAAATATTTGTTGGCGAAGAACCCATGGTTTGTTTTGCTTGCACAGCACCAGAAAGCTCTGTTCCCATAGCCCTAACAATAATTCAGACCACTAGAGGCATATTAGTGATGTGGCTAGTACCAACCATATAGCCGTCAATCACCATTCTTTCTCCTCTCTTCAGCTCAGTTTATTTCCTAAACTCCAACAAAAGGCCAGCTGTTTCAGAGTGTGTATGGCACATACCTGGCAGGAAAGGGTCTACATTCTTCCGCTTGTGCCCCACAAAAATGTGTCCCAGCACTTTAAACAAGCTGGTAGCTATAAAGACAAATTTCTGGTTGCTGTTCATTCCTAAGGTGATTCTCCTGGCCATGACATTGGATGTGTCCTTTGCTACAGTGAAAGGGAGTTTGTATTCAGCTGGTAGTGCTGTTTTACCTTCACTTTTATTTAATTTATATCCTATAAAGTGAGTTATTTGCCACGTATTTGCATAATCTCCCCACTTCTCTCTCTTCCTCTGTGTACAGCAGCCTCAGCTGCTCTGTCATTTGGCCACAGAGGCACCAGTTTGCTAATCTATTTTCATGGTCTGATAGACCTGGACAGTGATCAGTTTGCTTCCAAGGCATTTGTGTAAGAGGAAAAAGAGCTTTGATCCCTATCGGCAATTCAAGTTAATAGGATTGCTCTTCTTAAACCTCAACTAGATTGTCACAGTATCCTCATGTGATAGTCTGCAGTAAATCTCATTCCCAGAAATTTAAGCCTGTGGCCTCTAGATCCAAGCCATTAACTTTGTGACAATTAATGGGTTGACAACACAGTCCTCATCCATGCAAAATTCAAAGCAAAAGCAAGATGGCAAGAAATAACATCTCTCCATGGCTAGTGGACCTTTTATATAAATACCCTGAACTGGCTGAGCTGCGAGGAGATGGAACATTTGAAAGACCTGCTGCAAAGAGACAAATTTGGGGCATTTTATCTAAATGCTGTATCCTTAATCCACAGGATATGAGATGAGGGGATACCAAGAGAGGAGGGGAGTAGGGAGTAGGGAAAGACCATGATTTAAAAGCCCCCCATTTCAAAACTTTCTTTCTTGCCTGAAGGGAACAGAAGTGTCCCTAAGAGGCCAGTTGCACCACTCCCTTGGTGTCCTGAGGGAGGTCTCCTCTGCCAGCTCCATGTCTTTCCTGCCAGCAAACGTCCCCTTCTCCTGTCCCACGTGCTTCTTTCACTCTGTGCTCTACTAACAGTGAGGGTGGCTGCACAATGAATTGCAAGGCCCTTTGGAGATCATGTGAAGGAAAGGACACAGAACGTCTCATCGCTCAGCAGCACTAAACCGCTCAGAACAAAGACTGTTGGATGGGACATAATGGAGGCAGGCTGGGAGGGAATGTTATGCAAAGGGACACCAGCATTTAAAAAGATTTAAAAAGCCACCTGTCCTGAGCCCTGGACATCTTTTCCAGGCAACTCCAGGTGGACATCGCAGCTTCTTGGGAAGTTGTGGCACCCAAAATACAAATGAGAACTTTGTCTACCCCACATTCTTTGTCTGGCTCCTGACAGTCCTCCATCCTGCGTCTTTGGCTGTTGACAAATATTGGTCTTCCTGAGCCGCACAAAAGAAAGTGTATTTTCATGTCACCCTGTTCCTCTCAACATTCAGTTATGCTGTCAAATACCAAACACCTTTTCTTTATGGGAAATTTCTCCTGCCAAGTGCTCTTTGCTTTGTCCTTTTAAAGTGGGGCTAAAGGCAACAGTTTCTGCCCTTACTTGTTAGTGAAGGCAATTATGACCACCTTCTGTGAGTAATTACCCATTTCTATCTGGTTTCTACAAAAAACTAAATTTTCTACAATTACAGGCTACCTGGCAAATCTCATGCTGCTGGGATGCACAGCAGAGCACTCAACATAGTGAGCCATACTTAAGGCAGTTAAGTGCTGTGTGTATTATTTCTGATGTCTCTCAGACCAGTGGCACGATCCACAGCGTACAGCAATAGCTTACAGGCTCGAAGGGCTGCCTTCGTCCTCCCCTCCCTTCCTCACATGCTCTCAGGAAGGTGACACCACGTCCCTCAGCAGATGTTGTGGCTATGCCAGTGCAGACCTGCACCTGGACCGAAACACTCCTGTTGCAAAGCAAGGTATAACAAACTGGGAGATCCCTGGGGCACACTGGTCGCAGGACCCTGACTGCTGTACTGCACCATGCTGTGCACATGGACTAACTAGCTTTCCTCTAAGCTCTGCTGTGTTACATGAGAGTGTCACATCCAAAATCCAGCTCAGTTCTCCCTTTCCAGACAAGAAATAACTTCCTAAAAGAAATACAGATTATTCACATGTAGATTTTTCAGTGAGAACAACAACTGAAGCATCCTTTCTTTGAGCTCGCAAGTTCAACCTCTTCGCAATTTCCAAGAAGCAGCAGAGTCCTAGTGAGCTGTGACATCTCAAGTACCTGCCTACCAAAACCTCCAAGCTGGTCGTGCACTTAGCTCTGTTATGCACATCTGCCAGTGAGACTAATGATCCTGAAGCACTTCTGGAAATACCCACTGTGCCCTTATCCAAGACAGCAGCATATAATTTGGTGACTGAGTTCCAACAGATAGCTGATCTAAGGTCTTGGACACTGAATGCACGGTTCTTGTTCTTGGTATAGTGCTGCATGATGCCTCCTGTAAAATAGCAATCATGTATTTATTACAGATATCAGATCTGATTCTGTCTTCTGCCTGCTACAACCTGTTATTTGCATCTACCTATGGAGACCACAAAATGCTCCCTACTCAGAAAGTTAATGCCTCCTGCCTACTTTTTGTGTAGGAAACAACCACTGACTTAAGGCAAGAGTCCACAGACTCAGTGGAATCTATATATGGTTTCTACTGAGATGAGTTTAAAATGAAAGGTCTAAATACTGAGCCTGAGTCTCTGGTGTCACACAGGGATAATTTTACTGAAATCAGTACATTACATAGGTAGGAAGCAACTTTAAAATCAAAATTAAACAGTACAACAAAATGGCACTCGAACAGGTGAAGTAACAGCAACTCAGATTACCAGTGAGCTGAAATGGTGTCCCATTCATTCCACCCATCTGCCATCTATATCAGGTCTTTGTGATTAAATATAACGCTGCAAAGGACAAAGATTATGGCACTCACACAAATTCCCTTTGGTATCAAGAGTTGTGTACGTTAGGAAACAAACCACCCTGCAGAGGAAACATTTTTGAGAGTTATGCTATCCAGAAAACTAAGCGAGTCACTCTGAGCAGTGACATAATCCAGTTTCCTACACGTTAATGCCTTGTGGCCATATTTTTTCACAGTAACCCCTCCATCAAACTCCCTTTGATCTCTTCCACCACCAAAATACTTCAGTTCCCCCTCCACACTCACGGACCAGAGCTCAAGCCCCCGTGCAGCATCTTGCAGGTACACTCACCACTGAGAGGCCCCGGGGCAATGGGGCCCTGCTGGGTCCCATCCTGCGCGTGGGCCAGATGGACCCTGACCACATCCAGCCAGCAGGCAGAACTGCACAAAAGCACAAAATAGCATTAAAGTCACACTGCAGTTTTGTCCTCACCAAAAGTGCTGATTGTAAGTACGCCATAGGACACTCACTGCCTTCTGAATAAACATCACTTTCCACGAAAATGATGGGAATGTAATTGATCTCTACCCGATGTAAACTTTGGGTACATTAGTCAATGGGTTCAAAGTTTCTTGTGGGAAGGGGACAAGTTTGAGAGACAAATGCATGGAAAGAAATGTAATCACATAAGCCTTGCTTTGCTATTTAGATATTCAATCACACATTTAGCTGATACAACCTAAAATATGAAGATATTCATTGTCAGAGGGTTTGACCCCGTAGGATTAGTTGCATGTGCGATGGAAAACTCTATCAGAACATAAAAAGGATGAGAAATTGGCCCAGGTTCTCTTTTTGGCTCTGGAAACTATAACTCTCCCGGTTTTGACCAGATGCATTGTACAAAACTATAAAATGACAATTTTGCAGTGCCTTCCATTCCCAGAGATTTCCTGAATACTTAGGGAAAGACAACCTCCCAAATTACCCATCTGGTCACTCAGTGCCATGCTTGAAAGGCAATTCCTCCCTGTCCCCTGCTGGGTCTTGCTTTCCTCTCTGAGCTTTTGTTACTGACTGTCGCATTTGTTGCGCTGCTGTCCTTGAAAAAACGTCTATCTGCAAGAGCCTCCCGCAGTCCTGAATTCCAAGGGTTACAATGACAGTGCTGCCTGAAGCAGTATTTCCTTTTCCACGTCCTGCATTTGCCAGCTGTTAACTTCATCAAGGTCCTGTATTGTGGGAGTCTTAAAAAAGAGGGCAGCCCTGTTTTCTCCATAGCCTTTGTGTGAAGTCTGCCAGCCCAGATTCAACCCTGAAAACCAATGAATTCAAAGGGGTGCCACGACATGGCAGGCAGGGCAGAGAAGAATTCAGCTGTAATTTTGAAAACACTGCTCCCAGTGCAGGAAAAATTCTCAGTTGCCTCTGGCTTTTTAATGTCAGCCTTCCCGATAAAGGGAAGGGGTAGGTATCATCTCCTCTTTGCTGAAATAATAATCATTTGTCTTAAATATCAGCAGCACTGGAAAAGCTGCATCAGGCCCGAGGTTGCTGGCCTGGATTTCACTGCCCTCCCGAGACAATGGGGGATCTATAGGACACCCTTTGCCTGTGGGATGACTCAACACACAACTATCCCTCCTACCCAGTCACAGAAGTGATAGCTTTGACCTTTTGCTCATGGAAGAAATGACAGGGAAGGAAGGTACTCCACATCTTTAGTACAAACTGCAGTGTCACTTTACCAGGGGACAGCAAGGCTCTGGAACAATTTGGGATAGGAAGTGAGGAGGGCCTGTGCATTGACTGAGATGGCAGGTGACATTTCAAAAAGGCAGGACAGGATTAAGCAAACTGGAAGAGGGACAGGATGCAGGCATGAAGAGATCTTTAATGTCATACACACCCTAGAACATTTTGTATGCAGCACATCTTAAAACCGGAGCATGCCTCCTATATCCCCTTCCAGGAGCACCAGCTACCTGGGGAGCACCCCAAGTCCTCTGCTGTCTCTCAGGGTTCTCCTGTTTAGATGTGCCCCTAATCTGACTTTGCTTCATGTAGGGAGAGCAGATAGGACCCGTGCAGTTGCAGATATTCCATGAGTTGCATTGGAATCCAAGATCCACTGCATTTTTCCATCGTATCTGCTAAAGGGTTTCAGAATGAAGGTTAAGTTCTCTAAAGGCTTTTGCTCTGCTTGAAAGTGCCAGTACAATACCTGACTACCCTTGGTGAGAGCACAGTTAGGGCAAGGCTGAGCACTTTTGAAAATCCTGCCCCAAAACAATGGAAGGATCTTAATTTAATTAATAATTCTAGTGTCATTTTGTTGTAGCTAATCCTTTTACTGGGAACACAGCCAGCAGATGGCCATTCCTCAGAGCTGTCAGGGTCCCTACGCTATGGCTGTTATGTAGTCTCCCAAAGTGGGGGATCCACACGTACTAATTCCAGACCTGTGCCTTCCCAGCTCTCCTGGATTTGGTGTGGATCACATGCGAGCACATACAGGAGTGTTTTTGTTGAATTAACCAGAGGACACATCCAGTGTTTATGTCTAGATGCACTGTGGGCTGGTATCAAGGGTTTATTGCCTGCCTTTCTGCCTCCCAAACCACTTCCCAGTGGCTGCTTTGTGGGAATCCTGTAGGCAGCTCCCCAAAGAGAGCATCTTTCTGTTTTTCTGCAACCACTCCAGAAAGAAAATCAGTAAAAGTATGGTGTGGCACTAGGATGCCATTTTCACTTTGGCAACGCTAGGGGTACATGCCTCCATGCATCTCCGTTTTCTGGAGGGCTTTTGCCAGGCTATGTCCTACAAGAGGCAATGCACATGCCTACAAAAGGAAGGAGGAACATGGTTTCCTGATTACCAGAGTCCACACACATGCAGACAGAGGCCAGGTGGAACCAGAGGCAGCAGGTACATTGGCCACGTGGCTAGCTGTCCTTTCTACTGACACGGATGTGAGAGTGTAAGGTCCACGGAGCACCCACATTATAAGAGCAATGCAGTGCTGGCAGGGAACCATCTCCAAAGTGCCTTGTCTAACACTTTTTCAGTATCTGGTCTAGCAAGTTCCAAGAGCCATTGCTCTCCACAAATCTTGCCTGACCAAAGCTGTGTAGATAAGCCAGAGTGCCCTTGGTTCTCAGCCTGTGTCAGTAGCACTGATATCTCTGGTTCTGATGAAGATGACAGAAACCACTATGAGAAAGAGGAGATCAGATCACCATGCTTCCAGCACCTTTCCTGAAAGGACCAATAGTGAAATTATCTGTTCTCAAAAAAGCAGATATATGGAGTAACACACTGACTCCCAAAAACTCTGGGGGTTATTAGCAACCAAACTTGATTCTGCAGAATAAGGCCTCATCTTTAAGTCTATGTAAATACAGATCTCTTTTCAACCATCTGGATTTTTATTGTTTAACCAGACAATGGCAAGCTTTTACCAGGCTTTATTTAGGCTATTTCAGACAATGTTTAATGATGCAAGTTTTTCTTATAAAAACACACCTAACTATCACACAAGACAATTGGAGTCACACAAAGACATCTGAAGGGTCAAATGTGTAAAAAAGTAAAAAAGAAGTATTCAGCTTTTCTCTTCCTCATCTATCCTTTCTCTCAATTCTTACCTATCCTCTGTTCACACAACAGTGAGCAAATCTTCCTATCCTCTCCTTCAGTCCACTATTTTATACTAACGTTACTCAGCTGGTTTTGGTCCTTAGGTTCAGTGAAGCCTCATCCAACAGCAGGCTGAGGACAAGGGGTTTTGCCTTCACCTTACGTCAGGTGCCCGGGCATGTAGGAGACCATTCTGCCTGCAGTCTTAGCTATCTCTCCAACAAAATGGGCAGCCCTTAACCCTCAGTCCATATAATGGGTTTGGAGCAGGGCTTCCGGGAAAGGCTGTCAGCTGGTGTAACTGTGCTGGATGGCAGCTGAAGGTATGGTTTGTGGCAGGTCTGAGGACAATTCCTAATTTTCAACAGCAGCCCCAGTCTGTAGTTTTACCTCTCAGTGGCAGTGCTCAGATGATATTCAAACATATGAAATGAAAAAGCATCTCTAAAAATAGCAGGTTCCAGCTAATGTAGCAACACGTTTTAGGGAGTGCTAAAATCAGAGCTGCAGACACCTAATTCTGAATTCCCCTGCATTTTGATGTTGCCAGTTGCTGTCTGAACATCACAATGTGCTGCTCCTCTACACTTCTGCTGCCCACAGGGGAAAGCCCTCAGTGGGTGAATGTGACATCCTGTCAATACATGAGAGAGGGATGCAGGGGTGAACTGTGTGGGATGGCAGTCCGCATAACCTCCACATCTTCACAGTGAGCAGGAACTGAAGAGCAGAGGAGGAAGGAAGGATAGGGTGGGTAAAGTGAAGCATTAAATAGCACTTGTTGGATCTCTGCTTGGCAGGGATTCACATGTCCCTGTTTCCAAGTCTTCTGTTCCTGGGGAAGGTACAGGAGATATGAGGAGGCTGGAGTACCGATGAACTGGTGGGCGCAAAATATACCTACCACAGGCTCCTGTGCCCCACGTAGAAGTGAGGGACTCTACAGAGCTCTCAGCAGGAAGGAAAACTGGGCCTCAGCACCTGGGCCACCGAGTTCCTAGAAGACATGCATGCAATGATGGCTTCAATATCCTGTCCAGGATCCCACATAAAACGTTTGGGATCAGCTGTACTGAACAGCCCCACCAATCCCTCGCAATCCTTGGCACAGAGCAGCCCCCTCCCCTTGCCCAAGAGGGCTTTGCTTCTACCTCGCTTTCCTCCAGGCAGTGGGAGAAAGGCTGATCTCCATCTCCCTGCACTTCTCATCTTCTTATTAAATAAAGGAAGAAGCAAAAATTCATGGTGCAAGAGAGCACTCGCTTGAAGTCCTTATGTCAGGGCTCTCTAGGATTGTTGCTAGAGCAAAGAGTTATTCCTTCTGGTGGGAATTACTGGCTGAAATGTTGTGGTTGGCATTTTACCATTTTGTGGGCATATAAACCAAATGGCACGGGGTGCCCAGGCAGACGTTCCAGGAGCCTTTTTATTATTTTATTCGGGCTTCAGTCTCATTTAGAGATGAGACAAAAGAGACGGTGCATGGCTCACTCCTGCCACAGGCAACCAAGGATCTCTTTGTTACAGAACATTCTTCAATGTTTTTTAGCCAATAGCATGCTTCTAAAGTTTAGAGACAACCGTTTTAACCAATCATTAAAAGTACACGTACATCTGCTACAAACAGTGCTCGCCAGTATGCCTTGTAAAAACAACGCACAATATTCCATTATTAAGCTTAAAACTTAACTATCTTGCTAAGCATATTTTCTGCAGCCTCAAGACCTGTCTGAGCCATGCCTAGAAACTCCAACCACTGTTGGATGTCCCTGCTTCCTATATAATTGTATCTTCTTCTATCTTCAGGCTTTTGCAGTCGCAGCCAAACCTGAATTCTTCGCTTTATTTCTGAAACCTGTTTTTCTCACTCCACCTGAGAGCCTTCTCACCTTTTGTATTTCCCACAATTCCCCCTCTTGGTACAACCAAAAAGAAACTTTCTTAACTTTGTTGCTTATTGACTACCTTGCGTTACATAGCTCTTCTAGGCAAAGTCAGTTCTTTTGCTTGCTTTAAGCGTTCCTATTTTACACCACAGTGATTTTAATGCCGTGAAAGACCTGGTCTATTTCAAGAACGTAAATCAAATCCCATATTAGTTGCTGTGTATGGTTCTAATAAGTCTCGTCTGTTCCAAGGTCTTAATTCAAAGCCTTCATCCATATCTATACTTACATCCACTGTCTTTGTAAGATTCTGAGAACTCTCTGTGATCCCATTTCCTACATCTCTCCCTTGTATGATAAAAACTTCCTTGACAGTTTTGTCTATCATTCATTGCACACACTGAAGTATACAGGGCACAACTACCAAAATCATCACCACAACCATCAACACATACAAACCTATCTTGCACAGATCCTTCAACCAAGGTGCAGTGCTCCATCCCTCAAACAAATAGTCTATCCATGATCCATCATCTATTCGAATTTGAGATGTTAGATCTTTCAGCTTTTGCATGCTTTTGTGGATGGATTCAGAGTGGTCAGACAAGTCCATACAACACAGTCTTTCAAATTCTTCACAACCATGTCCATGTGCCAGTAAATGGAAATCAATTGCTGCTCTATTTTGAAGGGTAGCGTGTCTAACACTTTTGACATCAGGCAGCCTATCACTGATTGCAATGGATGTGGAATTGGTTTGTTTACTCAGCCAACACCCTACCCGATTCAGTTGTTTCAATACCATTGTTGAGGCAAGTTGGGGTAGTAATAAACCTGCTGAAACACTTTCCGCAGCTTTCCAGGGTCTGAACTCACTTTACGATTCTCATCATATGGATGAGCAGATCTTTTCCCTCTGCGTTTTTTCATGATGACTGTTTTAGCACTGGGTGCTAGCACAGTAAGTCGTCCAATGCTGCATGGACCACCTTCAAGGCATGATGGAATCCCTTGCCAAGCCCTATCTCCGCAAATGAACCAATATCCTTTTGGTAATTGTTGTGGATATTGGTCAATCCCGGAAAGTCCGTCCCTGTGCCTGAGTAATTACACCAAAAACTTGAGTTTCTGTAAAGAAGGTGATTAGGAGTGACATTGTATTTGGGAGTATCATTCTCTTGCCAATTGCTGTCTGAAAAGGTAAGGCAGAAATCCATTTTCAAGGAACCAAGAATTTCCAGTTCTTGGGGTTTGGAAGTTGTTTGGGGAGTTCTTTGGTCCAAATGTCCCAGTCCCTTACAGGATTCCTCCCGGGAGCAACTTCACCTGGCTTGCTATTAAGTCGCTTTTTGGTCAAGGGATCATAATATATAGGTATCGGCCAATCTTTTACTGGCATACCAACTAAACAGGTTGCAAAAGGCTTTTCTGGGTCTGAATTGGACAGGCATACAGTGTCTGAGCCTGCTGCCTTGGCTAAGGCGACCCAAACATTTGGTTTTGGTTGTACTTCGGAGAAACCTGCCTTGCAAGAAGCAAGCAAAGGTAGCAAGCTCCAATAAAACATTCAATTTCGCTCCGTTCTTTTTGCGAGCCGTTTTTTGGCAAAAGATTTTCCCATATATTTCAACCCACAAATTCTGCTTTTGTTCCTTCACACCTTTACTGAACACAGTGGATACCACACTTTTACCAAAAGAGCTCTACGAAACCAACAATTCACATATTTATCATTGACGTGAAATCAAGGTCCGCAGGTTCCACGGGTGAGTAAGGGACATCAGGCGTGACTCACAATCTCTCTATTTGGCTCACGTCTGCGTGCTTGCTTCTTCACTCGTCGTGTTGTCAGAGCGTTCTCGTGTGTGATATGGTTTGACGTTCTTTGCGGGGACCCACTTAGGTTCTGCACCTGTGGAAACACAAGCATACCCTTTGCCCCAAGTTATTAGTCAGAAAGGACCTTCAATTTGTTCTGGCTCAGGATTTCTAATTAAAATAGGCATATTTTCTTTCAATTTTGCTTGTGTGTTATTTGAAAAATGCCTAAAACTTGGTGGATCGGGTTCTGCAAAGAAGCTGTTCAAAAAATTAAAACCATATAAAGCTTTACGCAACCTCATCTGTGGTGTCACCTCCACTCCCCCCTTCTGTTGATCTAGAATACGTTTTAGGGTGTGATGTGTCCTTTCAATAATTGCTTGACCTGTGGGGGAGTGGGAAATACCAAAGGTGTGGCGAACACTCCAATCCATTAAAAATGTGGCCAATTTTTGGGATATGTATGTGGGGCCATTGTCTGTTTTGATTTCTTGGGGTACACCTAGTGAAGCAAATGCTTGCAAGAAATGTTGACAGGCGCGATTGGCAGTTTCTCCTGTGTGGATAGAGACAAATACTGCCCCTGAGAATGTGTCCACTCACACGTGGTGTTTTTAAATTTCCCAAAGGAAGGTTAATGTCTGTTTGCCATAACTGCAGGCTTTGCAAACCCCATGGGTTTGACTGCTCCTGTAGACACAGGAGTTTGCACAAGCTGACAATCAGCGCAAGTACTAATGATGTTTTTAGCTTGACTTTTAGAAATGTGAAACATCTGCACAAGTGCTTGTGTGCTTTGGTGAAAAAAGGCATGATTTCAGTTTTGCTTGTTCAAAGATGTTTGGCAAAGTGTTTGAAACAACCACTGTCAGTTTATCTGCTTGTGCGTTTCCTTCTGTCAGAAATGCTGGAAGTGAGGAATGAGTCCTAATATGACATACAAAATATTAGTTAGTTAGTTCTGTGTTGCAGAATTGTGTGAAGACCTGAAAGCCAACGATATAGGTATCATTATTAACATCCTTTAAAACTGATCCTTCTATTCTTTTAACTACCTTAGCAACATAAGCGGAAATCGTAATTAAATTGATAGGTTCTGGAATGAGTTGAAAAGCCCTAACTACAGCAGCCAATTTGAGAATCTGAGGAGAACCCTCTACTGTTTGAATGTCTGATTCCCATGTTTTAGTTGTTTGATTTAACCATACTATTACTGATTTATGTGTTTTCCCTGACCCATCAGTGAAGAGAGTTAAAGCACTCATTGGGTCTTCATTTAGCATGGGTTTTTCTCTAAAACTCAGTTTTGATTGCAACAATTTGTGGCCTGGATAATGAATAGAACAAACACCTGAAAAGTTTAGCAAAGCATTTTGTAAATCATCTGACTTTTGCAATGCCCAGTCAAGGTAATCTTTTTTCAGGGGTAAATAGATAACTGCAAATTCTTGGCCTGCTAAGGTTAACAATCTTGTTCTGGCCCTAATTATGATCTGTGCTGTCATCTCCAGAGTCGTAGAAATCATCTTTGGAGGCCTATAAGGAAGAAAAACCCATTCCATTATTAACAAAGATCTCTTCCAGAAGGGTCCAATTGAAAAATGAGACCATAAAGTTGCAATTTTCCCCACAAAACTGCAAGGAAAAAAGGCTTTTCTGGAGCCCAACGATGGGCTTGTCTTCTCCGGAAAGCTTCTGTGACCTTTTCAAGGGCTGCTTGAGCTTCAGGTGTTAGACCTCTCAGAGATTTGATGTCGCAGGCTCCTCGCCAGAAGTCAAAGTGTGATGCAAGTTCATAGTTAGTAATTCCCAGAATAGGTCTGACCCCAATCAACTTCTCCTAAAAGCTGTTGCAGATCTTGCAAGGTGTTGACACTGGTCCAGAGTTGTATTTTCTGTGGTGTGATTGTTTGTTCAGTCATCCTCCATCCTAGATATTTCCAGGGTGGGATTTCTCAAATTTTTGATGTGGGTATTTCCAGT
>VYZQ01056823.1:6242-22914 GCA_013400655.1 Mystacornis crossleyi
CTGTAAATAAACAATGAAACTTACATGCAGAAAAATAAGGTGCAATATTATTTTGATTTGGAAATAATTCAGGTTATTGATTTTTTATACAAGTCAATCTGTCTGATATTTTGAGTGCTCTTTTCAGATTTTAAATGCTTGGAATTGACTGTGATATGTCAGATGTCATCTTTGTGTTCTGCTTGCTAAGGGCGGCGTGGCAGCAGTGAATGAAGACATAAAAAGGTCAGTAAAAAGCCAAAGCTGTGGAAACTCTCCAGTCCAAAGAATATACCTTCTCCAGCACAATAAATAGACTCATGGAACCTACTTCAACTAAAGCATGAGAATAGAACCATTTCCTCAAATTACTGTCTTCAACCCTAATAATATTGTTTGCTGGTGATAAAGGTTCTTTAGGTAATAACTATTAATTGCATTGCCCTGTCCTTTCTCTCACCTGAATCTTATCTTTCCCAGAGTAAGAGTCCTTATTTATTTACAGCTTAATTTATATTGAATCCTGTGCCTGAGAATCCTTGAACCCATCAAGCTTACAGCACTTGTGTTGTCACACTGCCAGCCCCACTTCATGTGAACTCAGGCCGAGTTTCCTGGAGCGACCTCCCATGCCTACTACAGTATCTAGAAAAGGCAAGAGAAAACATCAGCAGATTTAGAAGGATGCAGAGCATCCTGTCAGTTCTGTTACTCACTGCTGCTGAATTCACTACCTACCCTGTATGACCTCTGAACATGTTAGCGACTGCATGGTAGTTCTTCACATCACAGGGAGACATATGGTGACACAAAGGTCTGTGTGCTGCCACTCATTTTCTCTGTGAAAGCCACCTCTGGATTGTTATGGGGAGTGTTCAGAAGGATGCAAACAGCACAGTTATTTCATCCCATTCTTTTGTTTAAAAAGCTATGAGTCATCCTTTGGCTCTTTGCACTTAATTTCATTCATAAATACTGATGTTGACATATTAGTAAAAATGTAACACTTAAACCTCATCTTAGCTGATGCATCTCACTTTATCACGCACCTTATTAAAATTGTTTTTCAGGTGTGTTTATCTTCTAAAACAATATGATTTTATTGCAAGGTAGTTAAAGATTTTAGTCTAAGTTTATGATGTGACTGTGAGGAGAATAATGAGGTATACCAGTATTTCTGTAAATGAGGGATCATTGCAGTCAGAGTGTGTGCTACAAGGCTTTAAAGTGGCCTTGTATCTCTGAAGTTCTGTAATTTGGGTGCACTGTGTATTACAGGTTAATCCCTGGTACACACAAACCAATTCACCAATTTAAACCTCATTATTTCCTGTCACTTTGTTTTAAACTACAACCACTGCAGGGCCAAAGCTGTGCCCGTTGTCTACTGTCATTTGCTTTATATATGGAGACACTGAGAGTTATTTGTTGACCTTTGAAGTAAAATGTCGAGCTCCTTTAATATTCTTTCATTTCAGATGATGAGGAATACCACTGAGAGTGCTCGGTCGGTCCCACGTGACTCATGTCCTCCCTGGTAATGAGGCTAAGTGGCACAGGTGACCCCTAATGCTAGGGAGCAGCGGAGTGCCTGCTCCAGCGTGTCTGTAGGGCTACATCGCCCTGTGACTGAAAGGCAGTTACTTTCTGCTTCTTTTTCTGTGGAATAAAGGTAGCTCAGCCTCCACTAAAGCTGCTGCTACATTGGAATGATTATTATCCATGCATTGGGCATTTTGTTTCCTTATATGAAAAATATTACAGTGCAATTTTATGACACAATACAAAGCATTATAGTATTATTGAAAGGAAAATTTTACTAAAGCTGTAGCAAGCCTATCTTGCAGTTTGGTCACGCTTTATTGAATGAGTAAGCCAACTTGAGGAAAGATAATAGGGGTCCTAGAAATTAAGAGTATTTGAATATCATTTACTATTATAACCTAGTGTATAAAAGTACCTGCCTTCAGAACATAAGGTAGAGCTCTTCAGGCTAAGACTTTTGAGATAGAACCTAAACAAGCACTTAGCACTCTGACCTGATCCAACAGAGCACTTGAGCAATGCTTAACTTCAGAGTCATGGCTGACTTCATTGGAGCTGCTGGTAGGCTTAAAGGCAAGCACATTGTGACATGCTGTACCACTGCGTGCCACCCTGTGGAACAGAAAACACTGCAGTGCCGCCGCCCATCATACAAATTATTGCTGTTTCTGCCACAGCTGTAAAAAGACCTGATCTACTTTCAGCAGAATGGATGTTTTGTCCCATCCACAGGCAATAATGTAAGAAGACAAGTTAAGCCTGAGATGTATCCTCTATGAATCACAAAGGCTCCCTCAAATTCTCATAATTTTGAATATAAAATTAATCACAGATGGAAAGCTGTGATTTTAATCCTTGGACACTGGTTTTGAAGGAAACATGTAGCTCTTTCCATCAACACCTAGGGGTGCTGGCCAACAGCTGGATGAACATGAGCCAGCAGTGTGCCCAGGTGGCCAAGATGGCCAATGGCATCCGGGCCTGGATCAGAAACAGCGGGGCCAGCAGAACCAAGGCAGCGATCCTCCCCGTGCTCTTAGCACTGATGAGGCCACACCTCAAGTCCTGTATTTAGTTTTGGGCCCCTCACTACAAGAAAGACATTGAGGTGCTGGACCATGTCCAGAGAAGGGCAATGGAGCTGATGAAGGATTTGGAACATAAGTCTTATGAGGAGTGGCTGAAGGAGCTGGGATTGTTAAGCCTGGACAAGAGAAGAAAGTTGTGGTGAGGTAGGGGTTTGCCTCTTCACCAGGCAACTAGCAATAGGACAAGGGGAATGGCCTCAAGGTGCTCGAGGTGAGGTTCATGTTGGACATAAGGAAAAATTTCTTCACTGAAAGAGTGGTAGAGTACTGGAACAGGCTCCCCAGGGAAGAGGTAGAGTCACGATTCCTGAAAGGGTCCAAAATATGAGTAGACATGGCACTTTGCTGTATGATTTAGTGGGTGTGGTGGTGTTTGTTCAAAGGCTGGAGTTAATGGTCTTGGGGGTCTTTTCCTACTCTAATAAGTCTATGATTCTGTATTGGGTCTGATTGAGGTAAAGTTCACAGCCCTTACGGTGCCGTGCTTTGCACTGGTAGCTGGACGGGTGTTGATAACAGACCAGTGTTTTGGCTACTGCTGANGTGCACAACAGATTCTATTTTAGAAGTACTGTTGGAACTGAATGTTCGGCCACTAGCTGGGTAGAAACTTTTGTCCAATCACAAAGCTGTGCCCACAAATAGTTGCACTCACATTTTTGCAGCAAGTTTGGAGACTGAATGGACTATGAGAGCCTGTGCTATGTTCTAACACCTTTTGACACAACCCTCCTCAAAATGGATCTAGTGATGGGAGCTTTGGGCTATAACTAACACATGAATCTAAACCTTGGCACCAATCTTCAAAGATATTTTGTCACCTAACTACTACAGAAATCAGTGGAGGCTGGCTACCTAAATAGTAATTAAGTGTGCATGTATCTCTGAGGATCTGTGCCTTTGATCTCAATATCTGTCAGTCCAGCTCATTACCAGCTGTACATTTCCTTTAAAAATATATGAGTTATGAATTAAGGACAAGATTAATTAATAGTAGCATTAACTATAGCAAAGCAAAGATACTGATTTCCCTGACAGAGAAACTAGAGAGGATAATGGATTTAATGGCATGTGTTCTAATGGAAAAAAATAACCTATTACATGAGTCTGTCATATCTGAAAAAATGTGGCTACCATTTACAGTTCATATAGGGACAAAAAGGTTTATATACTAGCAGTATATAAATCACTGAAAAGAGTAAGTTGAGATCTTTATAGTAGCAGTGATATATTTTCCCTTGTGGAAGCCTTAGCCCAATTTTATCTACAGAATCTCACTCTAAGACAAGGGACTGACATACCTCAGACACCCAGTGCTGGGGAAGGATGCATCCTAGATGGAGACAGCCTCTTTGAGCAAACCCCTACTGATGAACAAGCATTAAAGCTTCCTTTACTACTGGGTAACTCAGGGATCTCATAATTTAGCTTACTAGACTGCCATGGTGTCATTAAAAGTATGACTCCAATATGGTAAAGACAGAGAACTTAAATCAAGAATGAGAATTCGACAGGTGGCCAGTGAGCTAGGAAGTTAAAGGTTCCTAGTGCAGATATCTCTCATGTGGGAATTCACATGTGTGTTAACCACTGAGCTGGCTACTAAAATGCAGAACAGGTGGCTTCCTCCTTCTTCATCCCTTTTGCCTTTTTTGCATCTCCTTGAGGAAATTTGTTCAAGTTCAGAGCCATTGAGGCTAAGATACTTCTGGCTGTGTATACAAATAAAAATTTAGGAGCTTTTTCATAGGACCATGATGTTAGACAGAGAAGAATTTTGAGGATGGCAGTTAGCACCTCAGCTCCTCTTTGGTCATAGAATCATATAATGGTTTGGGTAGGAAGGGACCTTTGAAGGTCATCTGGTCCAGTAATGTGCAGGGACAACTTCCACTAGATCAGGTTGCCCAGAGTCCCATCCAATGTGACCTTCACTATTTCCTGGTATGAGTCATCTACAGCCTCTCTGGGGAACCTGTTCCAGTGTCTCACCATCCTCACTGTAAAAATTTTTTTCCTTCTAGCTAGTCTAATGTTGGAGAACAGGCAAAAAACAGCCTAAAGAAATCCCACTCCAAAACTTGATGATGCTGAACAATCACTGCTCAGCAATTTCTACATGCTGCAGGATGATACTGTGACCTCTGAACCACCTCTGGGCTTTCACTGGCATGCCAGCTGTCATACTGCAGGCATGATATCTGTGTCAGTACAACATAATCTCAAAGATATAATGCACTGATATGGCTAAACTACTTTTAGAACCACGTTTGCATTTTCAGGTGTGTCTGTGCTAACTTGGCATTCTTCACCTATGATGCACTGTGAAGCACAGGCACGTACTTGAGTTGGATTCCTTTGTAGACCTTGTTTTCAGTGCTATCTTAGGAGGATTCTTTGTCACTTCCCCAAGTCTGATTTCTTAATTATCCTATGCATGCAGAAATGGTGGAGGAAGTAAGTAAATTCTAAAAATAAGTATAATTGAATATGATATAACTGCTACATGAATCTAGAGCCAAGCTGATAGAGATGAAACGTGATCACAGCAATAATTTTACCTGGAAATAGTGTGGTGAAATTTGTGAGACCTAAGCACATACGGGGTTTCATCATGCTTAGAAGCAGGAAGTACATGCCTAAGTCTTCTGGCTGTGAATGTTCTCAGCTTGCTGTTAGTGTCCCAACTGCACTTATTCTGCAAGTTCAGAAGTTGAAATAAAAATAATAAAATAATAGAAAAGAAAAGTAAGGGTTTACAATTATAGTAAAATGAGCGATTTTGGTTTCATGTTCCCATGGCTTTTGACTTAAGGTGTTGGATAGTGAAGAAGTGGCTAAGGAGCAAAGTGCTGATGGTGCCAGGTGATGATGAAGTGCATGGTTCAGTTTGGGGATGGAGGGTGGGAATGCACAACAAGAAGAACAGTTACCTAAGCCCTCCCTTTGTTCTGGGCTGCTGAGTGGGGACCAGCCCTCAGGCAAAGGTTAGAGCAGCCCTGAGGCTGCTTTGCTAAACAGACAGATCCCTCAGCCAGTGCAAGATTACTCCCAAAAGAATGTTATTGACTGTTCTGTTCAATTTGGTTTTAAATGATTCATGTACTAATTGAGCTTCTACTACTTATCAGCTGAAATATGATTTGACCTGCCTGTTAGGGAACTCAGTCTTGTTCCAGTGTCCTGACAATTGTCACTGTGTAATTGACCACCACCACCAAAAAACAAACAAGTGCCTGCAGAGCAAATTGAGCTGAATTTGCTAGGCAAGTGTGATTGGATAAATATAGTGCTGCAGCTTATTTTTTCAAGAAATAAAACTACGAAATACTTCAAGGCACTGAAGAAAATGGGCAGAAACCAGAACCTAACACAAACTAGTAACAATATCCTTGTCATTTGCTTGTTCAAATGCCCTAGTTCATGCTAGTAATAGAAAAAAATAGCAGACAACGGTATATGACCTTCTTCATAACCATCTACTAAACACCAGAATACTTGAAAGATGAGGTAACAAACAAGAAGGTGATTTAAAGGATCCCTGCCAGAATCACTCCAACAAATATTCAGTTGACTGGTGGGGCTGTATTTCCAGTAAGTATATACTGACTGAAAGAACAACGGTTTTTTTTCCTCCAAGCAAAATGTTTGGCACAGATCCTTTTCTTCCCAGTGTTTATTTATCATTTCCCAGAGTGTAGATTTGGTCTCCCAAATGGTAATAAAATGTAGTACAGCTAAACTAGCCTTTAAAATCCCAGAGTGCAGGGAGATGGCAGATGTCATCTAGTGATTGTCCAGAAGTACTAAAGGGACATTTCTTGAAATAACTAGACAGAAGCGACTAACTGAAAAAGCATTTTCATTTTCATAGCCTCTTTCCCTATTCTTTCTTCAGAAAAGAAGGTCAGTTTTTAGCCTTGAGAGGAAAGACTTACTGAAACCTTATTCGAAATCTGACTTGAAGCTTCATGAGCACCTAGAAATTTTGGATTTAGCTTTGAATAAGTTGAGGCTTTCTCTGGAGTTTTTTTGGTTGTTTGAGGGGTTTTTTTGCATGTTTCATTATTTGTGTAATTCCTCTATTTAGTGTATAAAGAGTCAGGGCACTGATATGATGTATATGAGACTAAATTGTCTGTGAAAAAGCTGAAGGGACAAGTGCTCAGTGGAAGGAGAGCTCTGCTGTGATTCTGTCCCTTGTTGCAATTCCAAATGCCTCAGGAGAGAGTATTGTCTGGAACCAGTTTGTCTCCAGGGCTGATACACTGACAAACCAAGACCACCTTAGTACCAATAACTTACTGTGATCCACTTAGCCTTACAGACTTGTACATATTCTCTGTGAGTGGGAAACACTTTTATTTCTAGCCGGACCTTCAAAGTACCATGAAAAGAGCTAGATGTATGCAATACTGTATTTGGCCTCATGCATTCTGCCAACTTCAGTGTGAACTTCAGCGTGAGCATATGGGTTTCAGTATGAGACTGAGCTCCAGAGGAAGTTCATCTGACCCTCCGGGGGTTTATAGGAGCTGGACATGCCTTGGGGAACAGCACAGGCCAGATTGTTTATTCCTCGTCTGGAGGATAGAGGTCAGGAAATCATCTGGCCACACATGCTAAATGACTCAATAACCCTCGTTTTCATGTATTGCTCAGAGAAGTGATCAAGCAAAATGAAGCTTACATTGACTGCAAGATAGGCACACTGAGGTCAATCAGCTTACCACACTGACAGTAGGATACTTGACCTCTACCATGAGAATCTGTTTTCTTTGTATTAGGTCTTACACAACTGACAAAGAGACAGTATATGTTTTCCGTCTGAATAAACTGTATGAAATTATATTGAGACTTACAGGTATATTAATCGTACCAGGCACAATAAAGGAAAAATTTGCTGCTTTTGATCTTTGACTTATTCATGTTAAGATGTCAGATGGATAATCTATTTTTTTTTCTGTTGCAACCCTTAAGTTTCATAAGAACTCCACTGGCCAGGGCTTCGTAGAGGAAATGAATAAGAAATTGAGATGCCATATTTCTAACACATAACCCTCATACACATCAGCACACAGAATAACCCACAGCTCCAATTCACTTTAGTGTGACAAAAGCAAAACAGTAGTAAACATTTAAGATTGCTAGAAAAAACTAGGCTGTGATGTATATTGGTATTCAGATCCTTCAGAATTAAATTTTTTGACAGGATAGGTTCTGTAGCAAAATTTTTAGACATTTATTTGTTTCAAATGTGTATATTTTTAAGCTTATTTAAATAAAGCATGAGATTACGGTACATACACGTATCAGTTATATATGTATATATTTTTATTTTTTGTTGATCAAGTGCTGTATGCACATAAAGACCAGCACAATGTTTTAGGAATTCTTAGCAGATTCAATTTCTTGGTTCTCTGTCAATTATATAATAAACATTGAATTTTTCCAGCTGTTTCATCAGTTTTAGGAAGAAACTGCCTCTTGCAGTATCATTTTACATCTTACATGTACATGAATTTAGATATCCAAAGTAAGATAAATGCATCTTCCTTCTTCCACTGAAACTCTAGCTTAATATGCCACCTGAAGACACTATTTTTCCCCCCTCAAAATCATAAAAGTTTAGCACACTATAGACTATCACCTTAATTTACACACTGAACTAAACTGAGATTTGTGAGGATCTTCTGGAAGGAACTCAGAAGAAACCTCCTTCTGGCCTAATCATTTTGCAATATGAGATCTTTCATTCCTATAACACTGTTCTTTACAGACAAAGATATAAAACAATACTCTTGGTATTCAGGAGGGTATATTGAAATGCAAAAAATCTTCTCTTGGTTTGATCTTGCACACTACAGATACAGTAGTCACAGTATCTGTGAAGATCTAAGTGACCGCATTACACTTGTACAGCTGAATAAAAAAGAGATATAAAAAGTTTTAAAAATTAAAGTCACAAAGTTCACCAAGGATAGCTTTATTGTATCATTGAACTTCCTGGACAGTTTCCACAGCTTAGACTTTGGGGTCAAATCTGAGCATTTAAAGCACAAAGAGAAAGGGGCAGACTTGACACCTCACAGAAGAAAAAGCTGATACAGCAATAGAGCACAAATATAGCAAGATTCAAAAATGACCTTCAGAGAAAGTGTCCCAAAATAAAGGTATAGATTATGAAATTGTGAAATCCCCAACAAAACACCAGTTCCTTTAAATTTCTCTCAAAACTGAATTCCCATAGATATTCTTGGGGTTGTTTTTTATTTGTTTGTTTTCTTGGTTTTTCCTTAATTTCTGAGGTACTGAGGAAATGGTACCATTCCTGCCCATCCAAGCAAGCAGCAGGTGCTCAGGTCTGAAAAACAAAAGCCACCTGATCTCAAGAGAGAAATATACATATTGAAGCAAGCAGAACATGCCATGCCAGGAAACTGCTGATTTATAAAAAAATAGTAATACAATTATATAAAATCACACTTAAACATTGAATTTTTTTTTTCTTTTCATGTCTCGTCACTGAAATGCTTTAAAATGACTTTATAAAAATCTATACTTTAAGAAATCATTCTCAATGCTATGAAAAACCACTATTAAAGTAGACATGGCACAGGTGTATATAGTCAGACAATTACTCCTGATATAAAACCAGTCCAACAGGCTTTACAGAATGTTCATAGTCTTCGCAGATATTGTAAACTACGTGATTCCCAGAATCCTTGAGACGCATTCAGTACCATTACGTGAGCCAAATATCGTCTTAAACTACCAGAATCCAATCTAAATTAAGAAAGTTTTAATACAGTGTTTTCTCTTCTTGTGTTGTAAATTAGTCTATGAACTGTCTTCAACTCATTCTGTTGTATAAATTACTAGAAAAATGAAATTATTTTTCTGTGAAAGCAGGGCATGTGCACAAGATCACAATGTCCTCCATATAAGCTACAAGGGATTTTAGTCTATTCCATCCTTTGCTTCTCAAAACAAGCAGGTAACACTGCAAGAAGAGTATGTGAAGTAGCCTTGCAACTCACCAGTGCTGCTTCTGGACTAATAGGTGATGAGCTTTTATGTCAATGATGCTCAAAGGACTAGTGAGGCAACAACCAAGGAATCTCATATCTGTGCAGAGAATAGTTTTATATTCTATTACTTTCCCCAATCTCAGCAATATGAGGGGAAAGGATCTGTTTAGGAATGGTCAAGAAATTGTTGAACTATGGACTCCATTTTTTGTTGTCTAATATCATTACATAAGGTTTCTTCTTTTAGTTCATAAATATGTTCATATCTCTGTGCAGTTCTTTTTACAAAAGTGGTATTCCTAGCCCCTAAAATAATCTACTCAGCTCTTAAAACTCAGGACCTGCTTTTGGCAATCACATTGGAAAACTGCTGATAGACAACCAGCCGTAATTGGAAAGCTTTGGGACAGGCTCAGTAAAAGAGAAAAACTAAAAGTTTGTGTTAACCTTACTTGGGAAGACAGTCAGAATCCCAAGGATAGGTCCAGTGTGTCACCAAACTTTTGTGCTCTACTTCAGTACATTAAAAATACTTCCTGAAAATCTTTGGTACTTTGCATGAAGATTGCTGGCTTTATTATATTTATTTATGTGTGTATGTATGTATGTATGTATGTATGTATGTATTTCTTTATTTATTATTTAAATAAAAGCAGCAGAAACCATTTTTCCTTCTGTCCTAGTTCTGGACAACTTTTCTTGCAGTTTGTGTAAATATACTCACATTCCAGTGTGGTTAGTATTATTCTACGAATTAAGTCTTTTACCTATGGTCTTTTGTCTGTAAAATGTGATTAATTTTAGATTAAAGCATGACCCAAACAACACTTGAGACTAAACTGAAATGTGTTATAAAATATGTATATCGATTTTAGCCAAATGCAATCTTTTTTGATAAAAATACTCTTTGATCCGTAGTCAGAGCATCAAAAACTAGCTTTCCTGACTTTGATCATACAAAGACATAGTGAAGATGTCAGACATGAAATAAATAAGTGAGAAGTGTGGAAAAATGAATGAGGTGACATAGCACTGGTTGAGCTTTGTTGTCCCTGCTGTACACTACTAGAACAAGCACTTCTTGCTAATACGATGGAACAGCTCAACAATTTTCAGGCACAAAGACTACTTGAGGGAAAATTCAATAAGTAAGTTAAGAATACCAAACTGTAATCAGACCTTGGGGAATAAGCAGTATTGAAACACAACTTTTTTTGACAGTTTTGAATGTAGCTCTGGTGGTCTGTTTCAAAAATTGTCGAAATGATGATAAGTGGTCTTGGGAGTCTAGTTTTGATTCTTTCACCAAATAATCTGGCTGCCTTCTTGGTATTAGTGCCATTAGCAATTTAAGAAGTCTGATTTTTGAAGGAGAAAAGATTCTAAAATATAAAAATGACTATGCTGAATGTAGAGTAATTACTTTTCATGACATCCTCATCAAAATCAATAGGATTGACTAATTAAGATATCTAAGCTGAAATCAATAGGATCTGACAGATAACACATGCCTGTAGCAATAAGCCAGCATCAACAATTTTGCATCTATACTGATGTTAAAATTAGCCAATCCTGTTTCCTTTGCTATTCAGTACTTAAAGTTCTCCTAAACAGCAAAGCTGTTCCATACCTAATATATTCCCCACATTCCAAAATGAAAGCTGGTGTTACTGATACACCTATATACCTTCTGCCGTGTGGTGCACATCTGCAGTTTGTTACAAAAGAGTCTTGATTGACCTGATGTTTGGATTCTCAATCCTAAAATGCCAGTGGACTATAACAAGGTAATTAAAATGCACGTCATGGCCAGGAGCATCAAATACAGAGCCAGTAATCCAGAACAGGACAAAAACTCCACAAGCAACACTGGCTTCTTTTTTATTCTTTCACCATGGAGTCTTTAATGGGAAGGTCTTTGGGTGGATAGTTTCCTGCCAGTTCTTCCTCTGAGGGTTTACCCTGCCTTCCCTTGAGTTTTCAATTTTCCTTCAGTAGATTTCTGATGGTCTATGCAAAGTCTGTGCTATAATACCCCTGAACATATCTTCAGTGCACAGTAGAACAGGTTCACAGAAACCATGGAACCTTGAAGCTTTCTGGAGTTGGAAGGAGAGAGAGACGGCGAATGAATCAAAATACACTGTGTGCCATCTAGTAGACTTGCAGCTGGAGGTTTGTTTTCTCTGCTGGTTGGATTCTGAGTCTTGCTGAAATTCCTGTTCCTTCTGAATTTCTAGGCAGACGTGATGGTCAACAGCATTTTCCTTCTTTAATTTGAAGTTTGGTGTTGTGACTGTTCCTCAAATCATGCTGATGAGCATGATAGCCTTCACTGAAGCAAGCACAATCCACTGGCATTATGCACAAATGACCTTGAAGACAGATCAGGAAATTCAAGGAGAGCAGAGCACATCAGAAATATCTTCTGAATTATCCTATTGTCTCTAGAATTCACTTCCATTAATTTCCTGATATTTTCCCTTCCAGTCATTGCTGGGTTTTTGCACAGTTTGTTTTCCTGTTTAATTCAGGGCCAAATTAATATTATTGGTTTTAATATAGTTGTGCATAGCAGAGTAGAACCATGTCTTCCAATCACTAATGGTCACAGTAAACAACTGTTTGAAGATATATCAGAAGCTCGCTATGGACCATATGTATGTTTTCTCTTTCTCTCACCTACAGGCAAATTTATTTGGAGATGGAGCACAAATTTAAGAATGCCTTCATGTGGTCTATGTACTTCAATTCATGAATTTTAAAGCTAAATTTCAGATATTTTTAAGAACACAAAGTAACGGTACATCCCATCACAACTGCAAAATAAAAACCAACAAAAATATATTGTAAGTTGCAATCTTTCATATCAAATTCTCTCTTCATAATTTCTGAGCCAAAGTACTTCCATAATTTCTTGTCCTTTGAAGGATTTTGCAGATGCCTGGATATCAACAAAAAAGAGGTTATATGATTCACACTGGAAAAAACCTGAAGTACACATTCCCTAAGCAAGCAGTAAATTTTGATATTGGACATATTAAAAAATTGCTTTAGGCACCATTTGCCTTCCAAGAAATTTCTTAGTATCTGCATGTAGTATTTGATTTGAGAAGAATTAAGCGGTTTAAATTTGAGATGTGCTGAATACTTTATCCTGAACTGGGCTGGCAAGAGCATCCTTGACACAGAGGCTATTTATCTTATTTATGTAATGTCTGCCACAGCTTTGTTCAAGTCACTAGAGTTTTTCTATTGGATCAGGGCCCAGGGAATTTAATCACCTCTGCTGATCTTACTTAAAGCAACATGGCTTGGAAGCAGAAGATGGCATTCAGGCTGAAAGTTCCAGCCCTCCAGCCCTCTTGGGAAACCACACTTAACCCAANAAAAGTGCGCCTACAAAAGAGACTAAATTACCTAACAAATGTGAAAAGATGGTAAAATACCAAAAATTTGATGTGGCAGGAGCCAAATTGGATTGTGGCTAATGACAAGAAGTACCATAGCATGCTCTCTGTGTTAGCAAAAGAATGTTTTATATACAGACTATGAATTTAGAAGCAATGGATTTAGGTTCTCCATTTTTTCACCATGTATCTGTTGGTAAATGTTTTGGCTCTGATAGAGTTTGTGCTCCTCAAATCAGGCTTTAGATGGATTTTAGGTACTATCCTCTATATCACAGTCCACAGCCCTATAGGAGGATATGGACAGAGGGACACTCGCCCTGAAGAGACACACTGCTTAGAATTGGGGTTAATGAAGCACATATCTGAAACAAAGATCTCTTTTTTTTTGACTTGTTTCAACACAAGAGTGAGTTGATGCCTTAGGTTTTAACTTCTTTATTTTTCAAATCCTGTATTGCCTAGTGTGTAACTCTGAAGTCTCTTACAGCTTGTTAGCTGCTCTCTTAGGCCAGATAGACAAAACAAAGCTTCTCTGAACTTGCTATTCAAGGACACTCAGGCTGTCTGAGGCCTAAAGGTGGNTTATCCTGAACTGGGCTGGCAAGAACATCCTTGACACAGAGGCTGTTTATCTTATGTAATGTTTGCCACAGCTTTGTTCAAGTCACTAGAGTTTTTCTATTGGATCAGGGCCCAGGGAATTTAATCACCTCTGCTGATCTTACTTAAAGCAACATGGCTTGGAAGCAGAAGATGGCATTCAGGCTGAAAGTTCCAGCCCTCCAGCCTTCTTGGGAAACCACACTTAACCCAACTCAATGTCCTCTGAAATGTTATTTTCTGCAAATGTTACTTCTCTGCATGTGCCACCATGAAACCCTGTTGCAGTGGGGTGGCTGCAACCTTCCCTGGGAGACAGCCTTGGCCTGTGGAAAAATCAAGGAGACAATATTTGATAGATGTTTTCAGGTTTTATTCCCCCTGGCCGCACATGGCCGGAGCCCNTGACTTGTTTCAACACAAGAGTGAGTTGATGCCTTAGGTTTTAACTTCTGTACTTTTCAAATCCTGTATTGCCTAGTGTGTAACTCTGAAGTCTCTTACAGCTTGTTAGCTGCTCTCTTAGGCCAGATAGACAAAACAAAGCTTCTCTGAACTTGCTATTCAAGGACACTCAGGCTGTCTGAGGCCTAAAGGTGGAAACTAGGACCAGGAGAGAGGTGGAGAAATGGAAGAGGCTAAAGTTTTAATTGGTGAATTTATGCTGATATGCAAATGGACCAAACCTATAACAGTGTAAAGAACTCGTGACCTGTTGTCCGTCTTGGGGTTCATTTTGTGGAGGCAGCCTCCGGCTCCCCAGGGTGTACCTTGAAGGCCCTTCAAATAAATACCTACCTTTATTCCCTTACTCTTGTCTAGTCTCTGTTTCTAGGTGCCTGGAGAAGGCATCAGAGTAAGTGCTAATATCACTTTCCTTGGGGTGAGAAAAACTGGATTCAGATCCCTGTTCTGCCTTTGTCATGGCAGTGATCTAACTCAAGTACATCCAGGTAACAGATGAATAGAAGAAAGAGACAATCCCTTTTTCCTTACTAAATAATTAAAAAGCACAGAGTAGCACTAATAAGATAAATTTACACTTCAAGTGTTTTGCAGTTAAGGTATACACATGAAAACTGGCAGAGTTATAAGGAAAATTCTTGGTCTAGTTCCAGCAGCAGCAGACTTG
This sequence comes from Mystacornis crossleyi, assembly GCA_013400655.1. NCBI lineage: Eukaryota > Metazoa > Chordata > Aves > Passeriformes > Timaliidae > Mystacornis > Mystacornis crossleyi. The sequence continues at coordinate 21,031 of VYZQ01056823.1, forward strand.
AATGCAGGCCTACCTCTGTGTGAATGCTTTAGACTTCAATTTACTCCATAATCTGTCTTTTTCTTTGCAAAAGGACAAACTGAGTTTAGGTTCATGAGACTCATGGAGGGTTAATATCTGTTATGTTTTGATTATTATCATTAAGCATAATGATTTGATTATGTGATATCTTAAATTTTGCAATACTTTATGTTGTTACTTTTAAGGGGCCAAATGTTTAAGTTTCTCTCTGTCTCTTTTCACTTGTCCATAAAGAATGGTATATTGGTACTTCTCACATTCTACGAGTGTAATCATAAAATTGCAGGTAATGGGACCATGTGAAATCTGTGCATGGGTATCTAATAGCACAATAGCTCATGAAGGTAGTGAGCCAATGATTTACAACGGCTGAAAAGAGAAACTAATTAAAAGAAACACCTCTGGTTTGCAGACTCCACTAGGTGCTTCTTTTTTGGGGTTCCAGGTGTTCAGTGTAAGAAGAACCATAGCAGAGGTACTAGAGAAAAATAATTTCTGTGTGAGAAGTGGGAAAGGATTTCTATAACAATTAAGCATGTGGGCTTTGCAATGAAAGGCTATTGCTAATCTCTTCTTCCATCTCTGTGATATCAAGAAAGAAGCTTCATACATTGAATGTAGTATAAATACTATAAATAAGGTAAAAAAATTTATATCTGCATCCCATAAAGTATTTTCATCAATTCAGCCAAATAACAGTCTATAAGCAAAGCATTATATAGATTAAATAACAAGGTTCAGATAGCCTGGTTTAAGCCTGCTGAGCTCCGTGATACTTCTCAGGAGAATACTTTCCATTTTAAATGTATTATATTCATTATTCCTTTCCTCCCCCTCCTTTCTTCTTACATTTTAATTCATTTTGCAGCTTTCTCTTCATCACATAGGCTTTTATTTTCAAAATAAGCCATTTGTGCAGTATCTTTTCCAATGCCTTTGGAAAATTTAAATATATAATGCAGCTACATTCCCTTTATCTGTCATGCTAGCAATATCTTCAAAAAGTCTTGTGTATTTGTAAAGCAAGTGCAGCTCTCCTAGCATTCTTACTGCATCTTGTTAACTAATCCCCTTGTCACCACCTTTCTTTCACTTTCTTCTGTCACAAATTAATCCATCAGCAATCATGTAATTCGAATGATCTGGTTTCCTTCTTTTTCCGTGAAGTGACATTAACTCGCATTTGAGTTGTAAGAAGGGTGCATAGTTTTCACTGAACAAAATATAATCAAATCTTACTATTTTTAAATGCTACTTGAGGGCTTTGCTTGCTACCATGCAATGCTGTCAAGGATATTTAAGAACCTAGGCAGAGGAAAAATGCAGATTGGCTAAGATGTGGGATCCAGACCTTGATGGAGCCAGTGTGGCGTTTCCCACTGACTTTGCTGCCAAGGCAGTGACATACCCTCATTTTCTGGGTGCAAGAGACTTCCTTTTCTAGTATTCTGGGGAGGTGAAAGTAGAGCTCCCTGACAGTCGTGTTAAACAACAGGAGGGATAAACAAGACTGCTATTATCCCATATAAAAACAAACAAAAAACCAACCAACCAAACTAACAAACACAAAACATCAGAAATAAACCGTCCCCAGCACAACAGAACTGAGCATGTATTGCTTATGAAAATAACACATGAAGGACTGGAGAGTCAAGAGTAGTTGGACTTCTAATTTTTTTGAACTGCTACAAACTGTAATATGCTACAGGCAGAAATAGGCAGAAACAATGGAAGTAGAAACTAAAGCCATGAGCAACTGCTGCTGCCTTGTTTCAAATAGGAAACAAAGGACTGTGAAAGCAATAACCAAAAAAAAAAAAAAAAGTTTAACTATAATTCCCACATTCTCTGTCTGACTAGAAC
>VYZQ01056829.1:0-42209 GCA_013400655.1 Mystacornis crossleyi
TTTTTTTTTTTCTTTTATGGTAAAATATTTGATTCAGCATTTACAATCAGGAAGTTCTAAAAGTAACGATGCTAATTCACCATCAGAAAAAAAAAATTAAAATGGGGCTTTCCTATCCAAACAGCAGGATAGATGAGCCAAAACTAATAACGGCAGTGGTGGTTTCTGTCTTGTGTTTCCACGGTCAAAAACAGGAAGCTGTCTGACATTGATAAAACTGCTCTTGAAAAGTTGTCATCAAAGGTCTAAATTATTCATTTGAATGCATCGTTACTAAACGCATACTAAACAGGAGCCAGGCTCTTAAAAGGCAAGCTAAAAAATACTGGGTTTGCATGTTTTCTCTTTGTTGATTTTTTTCTACAGTGGAGAGAAGAAGAGTAATGATGTGCTGGTTTTTATGCTGCATTAACTAATTATAGATATTAAAGGCAAAAAACACCTATTATTTTATTTAAATCTTCCCCTAGCTGTTGTCATGGCTGACACATCCAGTTCTTTTTAAACACAGTTTTGCAAACTGCTCTTTCCTTGTACGAGCATGCTTCACAGCACAAAACCACCAGAAAATAATGAGTAATGTAATTCCCTTACCTGTCTAGGCCACGTGTCCTTGCAACTTCAAAGGTCACCGAGTTGAGAGATCCTCTGTGGGTGATGCTTTTATTTACGGTAAATGTAGTTTTCTCTCACTCTCGTCCGCAAGCCCCTCTCCGTCAGGCTTCTCCCGTGGCGTCTGCAAAACACAATGCATCCAGCGTGAGCACATGCTGTGTTGCAAAGGTAGAATCACATGGAATCACCTGGATTTTATTAAAAGGGGAGTCCAAGTAGAGTCACAGTGATAGAACGCTGCATCTGTGAATGTTTTCGCTTCCGTACTTTACACACTGTGCCAATACTGGGGGGTGGGAGGTGACAAAGTAATATATTTTTCACTATCCCGACTGTTTCAGCTCTAAAGGGAAATCATGTAAAAAGCAGGCTAGGAGAAGTCACTCATTGCATGAAGGGTATGGAATAAATAATATACTTAATTACAGCATCAAGAAAGGGCTTTTTGTACGCTAAAATCAAAAGAGGATTTGACCTTAGTCTAGGGTGATGAAACATGAGCACAGATCTCACTAAATAACAGATCACCAGTATGTGCCCATTTGTATGTTCTCAGGACAGCTATGCCCTGGTTCCTGTGTGTATGCAGCTTTCCTGAGGCAGCAGGACAAGCTGGCTGAGAGCAACAAGGTCACCCAAGGCAGCGAGGGAGGTGATCGGCATTAAAACCTGAGAGATTACGGCATTAAAACCTGAGAGAAGGATGACATCAACTATTTCCCAGTTCCCCTCTTCCTTCTCAAGTCCCAGAGGATGAGTTTCTTTCTAAGGGTCAACAACACCCCAAAACCAGTTCAGACAAAGCACCTAAGCCGACAGCTCACATAGCCTGGGGACTCATTTTTGCCTTTTTGCAATGTCAGTGGGACCTTTTGCATCCATCATCTTGGGTGAGCAAGGGTCGAGATTCACCCCGTAGCTGAAGCACCCGACTGCTGGCAGCCTCCAGGACTAAAAGCAGGGAGCACGTACAGAAAGCTTCAACAAATGCAAACAGGCTGCTCTGGGAAAAAGAAATCTCTCGAGTATTACTGCACCCCAGGTTCCTGAAAACACTTCTTGAAACTATTAACTTGAGCAAGCGTGTGGTTGCTTAAGTGAAGATGACACATCAAAGCCTAATTTTGTCAGTTCTTGACTTCTTAGTACCTAAGAACCCAGGATGAATTAATACTGTAGTAGAGAAATATGACTTCTGCAATTCTATGTTTCATTATGTTAGCAGCGCATTAAAAGGAATTCTTTTCTGGTTTTGATTTCGGGTGTATTCCCTTGTTCCCAGGTAAACGTGAGGCAGAACTGTACCATTTAATGGCTAAGAAAAGAAAGGCAACACCAGGAAAGCTGGTTTCTCACCTATGTCTGATTGCTTGGAGTTCTAAATTAATTATCCCCCCTAAGGGAAAATGGATGTTGAATGGGGAATAAAGCACAGCTGTTGAAGCAGGGTATAAATAGGAAAAGGTTTTAAAGGGGGGAAAAAAAGGTGCACTTGGAGGTAGATAAATCTGTAAAGCAGTATTGCTTTTGGATTTGGACTATCGGGATGAATTCAGCACTGAGATAATGGACATATCAGGGCTTGGGAGAGAAGTCATGGGACAGCGCTGCTCTGCAGCCCATGGGATTTCAGAGAGCAATATCCCATATAAACATATTTATGTGGTTAGACAGACCATTACTTTGATAATATTCTTGGACAACTCTTCTGGCACTGTGCTGCTCCTGTTTAATCTCAGTCAGCACCAACCTCTTAAAAAGTCTGTACAGTTTACCTGAACTGAATTAAAACAGGACTTTTTCATTCTGGGGAAATAGTTTTTGTTTCTCTCTCCGTGTCTCACTAGTCAGAGCTTCTGAATCACCACATGAAAAGAGAATCAAATGTAGGCCAAGCGATTAGCAGAGTGGAGCAACGCTGGATTCTTCAATTTATGGCTCCCCAGATATGATAAAAGGAGAGGAGAAGTCTCACAAACAGGGAAAAATGTTTTGTTTTGTTTTTTTTTTTTTTAGGCATGCAAAGTTTGGGAAAAAAAGAATCTTTTAAGGCTTAAAATAGTCTGTGAATATTGTACCACTGAGTTTCATACTAACTTCTGAAGCAAATACAGTTTTTACAAAACTGGAAAAGTTCACATTGTATGTGAGTGTCTCCCTTCCTCTCTGCCTCGCCAATGTTTGCTAATCTATTACCCACCTTAAAGAAAGCTTCCTGTTTCTCCTTGGAATCTAAGCAGAAAATCAATTAACTATAGTATTAATGAGGCCTGATTACAGGTTTTCCCCTGCCTGTTGTTGTCTTCACCTCCCTTTACTGCTATTATTTAACCAGGGACTCCAGGCATACGAAAAATCTTATCTATACCTTTCTTTCATCAAACATTGCTGACTGGAGTTCCCACTTTTATGACTTCCCTGATAAACATAATTTTAGATTAGAGTGTTTGGAACAGACCAGCTTAACTAGGAACAGCTGGGACAGAATTTCGTACTAGCATTGTCAGTGCTCATCAGTGGTGTTTATTCAGGATTATTTGTGATGGAGATAAACGCTAGATCCAGGGAGTTCCTTCTTCCTTATTGGCACACAAAATACCTTCTGTGATATTCCCTCACGGGATACGTGAAGAAGGATGAGGTTTCTCTCCTTAGGGTCTTACAAATCCAGCACAACTCAAAGTCGTCTCCTGGGGACAGATATCCAAGTCCTTCCTTTGCTCCATAATGTGGCCGTACCACTTTGCCTTTCGATGCCAGATTGGGAGCCTTGTGACACCTGCTTGGGAGGGAGCTGGCCAAGGCTGCAGTCTGTGCTCAGATAAGGGCTTTGTCTGCTTCAGGCTGTCATGGATCAGCTGCAGCTGAATTACATTCCTGGCTCAGGAGGTGCAAATCTTGCTGCTTGACCTCAGTCTGGCATCTGGACAGGAAATTGTCTCCCACATAGAAGACAGTATTGGGATGATTTGGGTTATCTATCCTCATATACAGGTCCCAGCCTGACTAATATGAATTATCCACACTTTATGCCTCTGGCAGTCTTTCTTCTGCTGAAGGCACAACAGAGTGCCAGCACATCTATATGGGTTGATCAGTAAAGGCTTTTGGCACATGAGCAGGCTCTGGACAAAGAAAGGAGAGTATTTCTGCTCTAGGCAAAGCCATCCTCTTCCAAACTTTGTGCACAAACCCAGGTTTTTGACTGGAAAATTGCTAAAGCCTGGACTAACAGGAGGTATTAGCACAGATCTGGACCCCCTGGAAGAGCTGAATGAAGCATGAAGAGGGGCAGGGATGGGGAAGGAGGGGGGCAGAGGAATATGTACCAGTACACGAGGATTTGAGGCTGTTCCTTCAGGGAGGCCAGCCAAAGGAGGCAAGCCAAGCCGGCCTGCTCCAGCTACTGCTCCTGAGCTGTGAGCTGAAAACCCATGGCAGGTCCAAGGCCTCATGCTGGAAAAGGGTGAAGGACTGAAGAAAATCCCAGTGTGAGCAGTATTGTTCTGGCTTTTTGGGACGGAGGTGTCCTTCAAGGCTGTAATTCTGTCAGTATTCATGGCCTGAAGCAGAAGGCAGGGGAACAGGGGAACAGGGGAAGTACCAGAGCCCAGGGATGCTGGAGGAGGAGGAGGAGGCTGAAGTCTGATGCAGCAAGACTGCAGCACAGGGTACTGAGCTGGGAGAGCTCACCCTGGGCAGGAATTACAAGACATCCACGCACTTCCAGAGAACAAATAAACACGACTGCCATCACCCATGAATACATGCACTTTTTTTTTCTTCCCCCATGGTATAAAGACCTTTTGTAACTCTTTAATTTAAACCAGTGAAATTGGAGCAACATAAAATTAATTTCTCTGGGTCCTGTTCTGTAAGCATCAATTATAATGTCTAATCTACATGAAGTGCTGCTAAGTTTAGTAACCAGCTCTTTATTATGCAGCACCCAAAAGCATTCAAATACATTCACATTAAGATGTAAGATCACACAAACATTAATTGTAGAAACATCCAAATGCTAACAGTTGTTTTTTTGCCTCCTAAGGCTATAAACAGCTATTTTGATTGGATTGCCATGTTCCTCTAAAACACACACTTTCAGAGAGAAACGTCTCAAGTGCAGCTTTGCTTGGCAGCGGGCACAAAGCAACGTATTGTCAGAAAGCAGGGAAAGCTTAGAGCACCAGCCTTTATTTATGACAATGGCATTGGAAATCAAGTTTTGATGCTTGCTGTGAAAGAATTTCACTTGGTGGCAGAGGAAGGAGGGAGGCAGTGCTGTGAACACGTAAATCATTTATGCTCTCAATTAAAAATTTACTCAACACCTACAGTTTTTGCCTGAGATATGGCTACAAAAAAAACCTCCTGAAAACTGCTGCCTCTATTCCAAGGTCATGTATCTTGTAATTTAAAGGAATATTCAATTTTGTTCTATATTTGACACTTTATTGGCCTCTCAATTGGTTTTGGAATAAAATTGTGTATTCTTTTGACTTCCTTTTCAGTCTTCTCTTCAGTTCAATGGTTTTCTTTCCCCTATAACAGATTATTGTGCACCTTTCTCTTCAGTATCACAATTTTTCCATCTCCTACCTTTTACTGTCTTCTCTTTCTTTCCTGTCATTATTTCTTCTTCTGTGCCCATTCCCTCCTCTGCTTGTGCTGATTTCTGTCCCACAAAAGTAATCTTTGCTGTCACAGCTCACTTGTTAGCCTCTCTTTTCATTCACTTTAATTCATGTTCAATTCTCCTGACTCTATTTTCTTGCTTAGATGCCTCAAGAAGAACCACGAAAACAAATCATAGCAACAACAAAAAACCCCCACTGTCCAGAAAATGAAAGGAATAATATGGAACATAAACTCATGTCAGGAAAAATAAATAATTTTTTTAAAAAAGGTGTGAACATGGAAGAAATAACCTGATCACTTACTTAAAGCAGTTCTGATTTTGTATGAAGGCAGAGCTGGCACATATTGTACATAATATAAGACATACATAATGTCTTCAGGTACAGTGCACCTGGGCCAGGTGCATATCCCTGGTGCATACTGGATCATGGCAAATTCCAAAGGATGTTTTCAGAAGGCGTTTTGTATCACTATCTCTCTTTGGTTTGATGATTTGACCTTTCAGTTGGTCACAGCTGGTGAGGATGCTTCTGTCTCTTCTCTTGCACCCTAAGTTTATGACCCTGGCCCTCTCTTACAACTTGGAGGCAAGGGAAAAACGACATTACAAGGAACTGTTATGCAAAGAGCATCAGGAAGAAGTAACAGGTTGTAACAGTATCGGCCATACCTTAGCATAACCACAAACCTCATTCATCATTCAGGAATCATTTCATTTTCACAGTGGTGAATTATCCCTGCTTAAGTTGTGCCTTCATCTATTGGTTAAAACTCATGTTGTAACCCAAAAACTTTAAAATTAAATAAATAAGTAAATTACCCTTACAGTACTGGAATAGCTGAATTGCAAACAAACAAATGAGCAAAAAAAGACTCCAAAGCTTTCCAGATGGCTGGTTCCCACTGATGTACATTTTTTCTCTGGAGCTTCAAAACATGTTTAAATTATGAAATTTGGTGTGATTACAAGAACTTGGCAAGCACTCATTAAGGTTTTAGTCTAAGGAGTGATACTACAGAGCTGGAGAACAGAAGATGAGCAATTGTGGAGCTGCATGGCTGTTCTTATGTGCGCACAGCCTCGTCAGTGTGGCTTGTAGGGCTCAGCTCTCTCGTTCCCAGGGTCTGACTTTTTCATGTGCTGCCCTCCTGCTGCTTCCTTGAGCCAAATTCATCCTCAGCAGAGCTGGTGAAAGTGGTGAAATTGCATCAATAATTTATTTGACTTCATTTGCTCAGAACTGCTTGCTTGGCATCCCCTGTGCTCTGTCCCCAGCTTCCGCTGGGCCCAGGTGACCTGGTACCTGTCTCTGCTCCTCACAGCCAGCGAGCGCCTGGTCTTGCTGCTGCAAATCCCTCTGGGCTGCTGGGCAGACCCACTGCTCCACAGGGAGAGCCCCTGCCTTGGCTGGGAGAGCAGAACGTGGGGAAAGGCTTGTGGGAGGCAGCAGCAGCAACAGATGAGGGGAATGAAAGGGAGGGGGAGTGGAGGATGACAGAAAAGGAAACAGAAACAGTATATTTACTATCTGTTCTGAACATGTTCTGAGGCTGGCAGTGCTGAATTTTAACGAGTGCATCCCACCCTCCAGCCTGGGGTCAAGCTGACAAGCAGGATCAGACCTTGTGATCCGAGTGCAGGGGAAATACACCCCACTGGGGCAATGGTGGGGATGAAGACTGATGAAGATTGTGCCTCTCCCAGCAATTCGTACTTGAGAGAAGTGGGAACCTCCCTTTGCATGTCAGGTCCTCCTGGCTGCAATCACACAGCCCCTTTCCTGCTCCTTCGATCCCATCCGCTGTCAGCTCTTTAGGGCCAGAGGATAAAACTGTCACACAGCCTGAGGAGAAATCTAGCACCTTTACTGCATGCCTACAGAACAAGGCTGCTAGTAAGGACACCACAGTTTTTCTGATGCAGCTTGTTGTCCAGGTGATGTTGGAAGGATGTTCCTTACTAGCCTGATACTAGAGACTCCTCCCCTCTTTATGGCAAGGGCAGATTGGTCACTGATACTTCAAGATCCACGGTTATGAGCAGTATTAGCATAGAGAAGGGAGGGAGCAAAAAAACCCCAAACCAAACAAACAAAGAAAACCCCAAACGTGGTTCTGTAGTAAAAAAGTTACCCCTGGAGTTAGCAAGGACATTACACCATTGTTGTGTATTGTGTGTTGCTGCAGTCATCCCCTGTTCAGCACCAGACAATAGACAATCTGAATAGACTCTGAATAGACTCTGAATTATTCAGCTGTAGTTTAATTATTCAAGAAGAGGATGTGGCAACGATTCATGTCAAAAGGAGGGAGGAGGAGGGTAACTGCAGTTCCCCTGTGCTAACCTGGTGGACCTTGTGTGATCCTCACCTCACTGCTCTCCAGGGACTGGCTGCTTTGGCAGGGCACTGATGTTGCATTCGTGCTGCCTGAGTAAGTGCGTGCCCTGCAGCAAGCAGGTACATAAACATTCAAGTGACCAACCTGCTCTGTACCTATCAAAGTGTGGTTTGCTGTCTGCTCCTCGGATTTATTGCCAAAAGACAGTTCCTTTGGGGCTCAACCAGCTGCTGTCTTCTGCGTTTGTGGACTCCTGCCACGTGTCACTGTCAGTGTATGAATTAAAAACAAATGCTGGAAGTACAGTGAAGAGATAAATAACAGCATAGCGGGAGGAGATGTGCTTAAGCCCACGCAGTGGACTTGGTGTGACTCCTTTCTAATAACTGACTGTCCATCAAGTCGTGTAATAACCTGCAGATGGCTCAGCAGTGGGCGGCATTAATATCCTTGGGCCCCTCTGGCACACAGGTGCCCTGCCCTGTCCTTCCACCCTCTCCTTTCACCAGCAGCCAGCCTTGCCCCTCGTCGCTGTCAGGTGAAGTGCCCAACGGGAACTCACTGTCACAGGAAACACGGCTGGCTGGCTCCCAGGGGGCTTGTCCCCCTCCCCTGGGTGGGGAGCAAAGACAGGCGAGTGCACCTCAGTTTTTGCAATGGTACCAGAGCAGAAACATGACAGGTGGCAGAAGAATTGACATATCACGGCTATTCAGACAGTGTGCTGATGGGATTTTTTTTGTTTATTCACTGTTCTATCCAGAATCATGGTCTGACTACACACGCTCCCACTTTCAAGGGCCATCTCTGATGTTGAAGCAGTATGGAAAACCTCTGGATACTCCACAAGCACTTGAATTTCCATGATAAAATACAGACTCATCTAAATGCTTTCTGCAACTTAGTAAGATCAATGACACCATCCAAGAACTCAGAGAAGTTTTGAGAAAGATAAAACAACCTGAGCCCTGGAAAAGGAAGAACAGGAACATGTCTATAGGAGGGGAAACATGCAGAGTAATGTTAGTGGTTAAGTTACTTTGGAATACAGAGAAGCAGATATAGAAAATGTGTACAGACATCTAGAAGGGACCTTCCACTGCAAGGACTGTGTCATACAATCCACAATTAAAACACAAACCCCACAAGCTGAAGAGTCCCAAGACTTCACTGTTTACCTTGAAGGGCTAAAGCAAAAACTTGCTGCTCATGTTAGAGAGCAACTTTGGATTTCCCACCGATGGTGAATTTACCTCCATCGTTACAAAAGAATCACAAGTGGTTAGATACTAGGAAAATGGGTGTTGAAAAGCATCTGATGGGACTGAAAACAAAGGATTGTCAATCACTGAACTAGAAGTCACACTGGAAGGTTGAGGGGTTGGACTGCTTTTGTCTTCTGCAACTTCTTTAAAGCCTTTCTCTAGACAGAAAAATCCTGAACTGAAAAATTCTTGCTTTTTGCATTAATATTTAAAGCAGAGTACTTCTGAGTGAGCACAGATTTGTTACAGTTTATTAATAAGTTTTCCTTTACGATTTTCAAAGAGCATTTTTCACATAAACTGCTTGTCTTTCTATACATCATTTACAACCCTGAGTGCTGTTGTACCAGCCTGGTCGTGCTGATATTCTCTTGCAGGCAATGCCAACACCCTTCAGCTCTCCTGAACACTTAGCCGAGTCAACTTGATCTGCACCCCTGCAGACACTCAGCTGAGGAGGGGGAGCAGAAGCAGGTTTGAGAGTTCAGCAGGCATGCAAATAGAGAGTCTCAGAGTGTCACTGGCCATGTAAATACATGGAGGGTGAGACTGGAGGTGAAACGCACTCCCTCGCACACCAGGTCAGTGGAGCCTTGTTCTTAAACAGACAGGAATGAGGAATGAGCTCTCCAAAGTGAGAGATGAGACCCAGGGCTCCCTCCTTGGACTGCTGAACCTAGCACGTAGCAAAGTCTGGCAGCTACAAATCTTGTTCAGGTCGCGGTAGATGGGGACAGGGATGCTGATGAAGGACAGAGCCCCTTGTCTTGCACACATAAACCACATAAACACTGACTGGCTCCTTGTCTGAAAGGCTGAGTAGTACTGTGCTACTTTCGATATTGATGCCATTTCTTTGGAAGGTGGAGATACTGGTACCTCAAAAGATACAAAAAGTATTGTTCAATGCTAAATTTAATGGCTTGTCATTAATCCAGGCAAAGAAACTCGACCTTTTTTTTTTTTTTCTCCCTCTAACATCCAAACGGAAAAACACAATCTTATTAGCAGCATTACCCTGAAAGCTCTGTTTTCCTCCCTGCTGCATTATGCAGCTTCTGGAGGAACTCTTCTCAAGCCCTGTGCTTCTGTAGTGCTGCATTCAGAAGACCTGGAGCACAAGCCTGAAGATAAATATATCCCAGCACAATGAAGAGACTAATTAGCATCCTGAATAGATCCATTACGGCACTCTTGATTAGTAATAGTCACTCCTTTTAATAAGAAAGACCTCAAAAATAATAATTGCAATGTCTGTCATTAATATTATATTGTGGGCCGAGGAAAAACATTCCCTCTGTTCCCACTCATTCCTATTATATCAATCTTTGTATGTGTAGCTCCTTGAAAAGCCTAGGAGGAAGCTAACAGTCTTTTTGAAAAATGATCACAGATAATTTATTTTATAACAAATCAAAGATCTGATACTGGAGGAAATTTTGCTTCTTCAGAGAGCCAGCCTTCAGTAAGGTAACCTCAGCTTTTTCTAAATCAAAGCGTTTGATGGGATATGGGTGCACAAAACAAAGGGATCACAGCTGATACAAATGATTGGGACCATGAAGGTCTGGAACAGGATGGTATTTACAGGTGTGGAAAATTAACAACCTTGGGCAAAAAAACCTACAAAAAAAGGACCGCTTCAAGACTAAAACCTCTTTCATTTTGCTGTGTCCTGCCTAACCAAAATATTTGTGTAGCTGAACATTTTGCAAAGGAGAGCTGGTAGAGACATCTACAGTTAAAACTGCCAAGACTTCCAGTATTTTGCCAAAATTTTAACTACCAGACTAAAATATTCCAAGCTTGCTGTCTGCCTCTAGCTGCAACAAAACGGTCCAGCAATGTTCACAAAAACAGTTATGAAAAATTTCAAAAGTATTCTTAAGCAAAATTATTCACCCCAGCTCTTTTTTTTTTTTTTAGAAGTAGACCTGAAATTAAGTGTCTGTCTACTTCAGCCTGCAATTTGCCCCTCGTGTGACCATTTGATTGCCTTTTTGCATTGCAGATGCTCAGACCTGGCTGCAGTGTGAGACCTGGAAAATCACTGCTCCGAGTGGATGTTTTGCTGTCGATGCTTTGCTGCTGAGCCCAGTGTTTTCCCCATCAATACCAACCGCAGCACCATTAGTGGCAGATGAGAACACATCCAGCAGAGCCTTGTGGCCACAGGGGCAGCAGCCAAGCTCTCCCTGGGGAGAGTGTGGATGTAAATCCATGTAGCTACATGCGCTGGAGCTGCTGTGTACAGCACTGAGCCCAGGTTAATAAGCCACACTTCTAATGGCAATTAATTACGCATGTGAAACTTATCTTAGTATTCAATGTCAACATACTTAACTAGAACCGTCCATGGTGAGAAATAAAATAATCAATGGCCTGGCCAAGAGGTAGCATGAATCACTGAGAAGTACACACAGGTTAGATCAACACAGGATCCGTCAGAGGTTGTCTGTGGACTAATGGCATAGAGCCACAGCTTCAGCATTCTCACTGAATTTTGCAGGTTCAGACTCCAGTACCTACCATGTTTCTGTGCCTACTGCCTGCTTTACAATCGCTGCACGTGCTGATGTCCAAGGATAATTTTGCCTTACACAGCCTGAAAATAAACCACTGAGAATAAACTCCTTTGGGTGGATATTCTAAGACCTAGTGGGGCTGCGATTATAAAATGTCCTGCACACTTGTATCAGAGAAGAAATAACATTGGAAGATCATACCACTTTACCAAAATTTCAGTGCCTTTGGAAAAATACTTTTCACTCTGAATATGCTGCAGCTTGAGTAGGTGCCTGTGAAGGCAGCTCCATTTCTTTGCTGACTATGATCAGGTGAGGTGGTACTCTACCTCTGTGAGAGGCAACCATTTTAAATGCACCAGGTTTCAGTTGATCACTGCAGAAGTCAGGATTGTTCCGCTGTGTTTCCTGGGACATTCTGTTTTCACCTGACATGAACTGTTGGCACGGTTCACCTTTCCCTAAATCTTTTTGCTTAGTCATGAGGGTGAAATCTTTAGCATTTGCATATGTTTATATTTACTACTCCTAAAGCTGTAACTGCCAAATGTTGTCCTGTTGGAAGAAAATGAAACAGGACAGCTGTATGTCGTCCACAGCAAGTCAACCTAAGAACTAGCTGGAAAATCGGAGGTTCTTGGATTCATTCCTTACTTATCCTAACAACCGAAGTCACACTGACTGCTGAAGTCAGGAGGCAATCAGTGGAGAAACATAGATCAAAGTCTTGTCATCAGTTGTGCTGTGTTCAGGAGTGCAAGCATGTAAACAGAGTTGTACCACAGCAAAATTCACAGAAGTGGGAATTAATCTTGATATGGGGGCCTGACCCAGCCCTTTACAACTGTGTGGCAAGTTTCAGACCCCCTTGTATGGCCTTACTTTCCACGGCTTTAAACACCTTTTAGGTTGAAGTGCCCCTGCTGTTAAAACTGACAATATCAGTAGCTCTGCTTCCTCGCAGACCCAGGGTCCTGACACGGGTTCCTTCGATGACTGCCCTTCTTTCACTGAAAAAGCCCGGTCAGGGAGTGACAGCAGAAGGGGAAGGACCTGAGAGAACAAAGAGCAGCTTTTTCTAAAGAAACTGTACTTCCACTAATTCTGAGATGCCACTACTTGCCTGCATTTCATGCATTTACCCAAACATTTCAGGTACCTACATTTTGCTAAAACTGTTTTAAGAACAACAATAATGAAGATAATAGGCCTAGTTTTACCCTGGAATAAAACCTCCTCGAGCAGGCAGGCAGCCATGACCTATAGTCATGTAGAAGCCATTTTTGGGGAAAAGGAGATAAGAAATCATGGGAAAAGCCAGATAAGAGTTATGGACCAGAATAACAATGTCAGTGCTTACAGACTCTGCAAGCTCTAGAGGTCTGAAGAGAAACCACTCAGGGATTCCTAAGGACAATCCAATACTGTTTGCTAGCGAGTAACTGATTATGCCCCACTGGAATTAAAATACTTTTTTGTTACTACTTATATAATAATTTACTTAATTTACATGCAGGCCAATGGCAAAATTAGAAACGAATGAAAGGAAAAGAAAGCAATGAAAAGAACATGGAACACTTCATTTGTGTACACACAAATGTATCCATCTTCCGTTCATTTAGAAACAAACACTTTGGAGCCACAAAAAAAAAAAAAAACCTCTTCACTAACCCCCGTCCATCTGACATTCAAGCTGATACCCTCCATCTTTAATGGCTGTAATTGCTGCTCCCATATCCTGTTAACTAGATCCCTTTAGCCCTGCCAGCAATACTGGCCTTCATCCAGCTCACGTGCTTCTCATGCAGGTTCCTTTGTTATTTCCTTCCTGCACCTCCTTTGGCGTGATACGCCCACCCCAGCCGTCGCTGCAGCCTCGCTGCCCTCCATGGATTTCTAAGCCCTGCCCCTGCCACCGTGCCCATGAGGAATTTCTAACCGAGGAGACATAAGCAAACACAAACATCTGCTTAACACAGCACTTGCCTCGGCTACAGGAACCCCTCCGACTGCAGGTCTGCTCCGCTGACAGGCTGTCCCTGGAATCACGTGTCATCCTTGCTGTTCTTCTCAGTCCCCCCTTTGCTTACTACTTTGACAGGAGCACGGTGGCAGCTCTTGAAGGCAGAATATTGTTTTTATTCCCATCCTAGTACTGGTGTCGGGATGGGGGCTCTCATTCCAAGCCTGGATTTGCGCAGTTTATGGAACAGGATAATACAGCCTGAGATCTTGGCTACCGCATTACTGGCTCGAGTAGTTCATGGCAATGCGACGCCCTTTTTATGACCAGCAAAACTATTTCAGATTTTCTTCCCCTGATTCCTCAGCTCACCCTGGATAATTTATCTGGAGCTTGCTGCCTCTCCCGACACCAGCTCTCGGCGCCGGTGTCCCCTCGAAGCGGTCCCACACGTCCAAACTCCACAGTTCACTAACAAAGTCCAAGAGGGCGGGCTGCAGGTGAACAGGGATGGGGAACCTGCTTCTGCTGTACAGCTCAGCACTTTGTTTAGTTTTGTGGGCGTTTCGCGTTCGTTTCTTGACGTGGGGGAAAACATTTCTCGTGAAATCATGAGGAGAGGGGGAAAGCTGAGACCGGGCACACGGTGATAGAAACAGGGGAGCACAGGCAGGGCACAAGGCGCAAGGGCAGTCTATGGCAGTGGTTTGTAGACAGTCATGAGCTGTGGAAGGGCTGGCCAGGGGATATCGGGAGAGGGAATCCCGCGCTCGAGACCGCCCGTGCTTCCTGTGCGCTGAGCTCCTCCACAGCTCACTCCAAATAAACCTCAAGGAATCCAACTGTAATTTTGAGACGAAAACTGCGAGACTTTGGGAACCTTCCAGCGGCCTCCGCAACATTCCCTTTCTCCCGTCGGCTGCGTGAAAAGCAGCAGGCCTGGCAGGAGCACAGTGGGGAAGGGGGATTTCCTCCTCGCCCTTTCCCAATACGTGTAGTAAACAGCGGCGCGCCGGCGCGGGCATCCCCCGAGGGCACGTGTGCGGTACCTGCGGGTGCCGGGCAGCGCCGCGGTGCCTCCGCGCCCGGGGCCGTGCGGGCGGAGCTCCTNTTGGGCTCCCCCGGCCGCGATGGACGCGCGCGAGCGTGTGGGGCCGCCGCGAGCGTGTGGGGCTGTCAGACATGCGGGGCTGTCACCAACGTGTGGGGCCGGATCCGTGTGTGGATCGGGGTCTGTCACCGTGTGGGTCCCTCACCTCCGTGTGGGGCTGTCATACGTGTGTGTGTGTCACATATGTGTGTCTGTCATACGTGGGTGTGTGTCACATCGGTGTGTCTGCGTGTCACGCGTCTGTGTGTGACAGGCGTGTACGGCTGTGCACGCACGAGTGTGTGCGTGTCACGCTCACGTATGTCTGTGTGCACACGCGTGTCCGTGTGTGGATCCGTGTGCGGATCCGTGTGTGGATCCGTGTGTGGATCCCAGTGTGCGCGCCTGGCGATTGGAGTCTTCCCCTCATCCTCGCTGCTGTAGTTTAGCTGAGTGTATCCGGATTTTGTCAGTGCTGGGCGGTATGACAAATGTTTCTGTGTAGTTAAGTATAACTTTCTTGCAGTGGGGTTTTTTTCCTTCCTTTTTTTTCCTTTTTTTTCTTTTTTTTTTTTCCCTTTTTTTTCCTCCCCTGGGAGGAAGGCAAGCTCACCTTTGAAGATTGTTTGTTTTCTTTCATATATATCATGAGGTCTCTGGGGATACAAGTGCTCCTGTTGCCTCTGTCTGTGTGGTTTTAATTTACAAGACGTTTTTAAATCACTTAGTGGTAATTTTCAAAGCAAGGGGCAAAAGCAATGTTTCCATTTCCATTCCATGGCCATTCCAAGACTGTGCGCTGTATTCCATGCACGACTTTGAATTATGTGCAGTCAGACACCTGTTACTTAATCCTGTTTATCCCTTCCAATTACAGTTATTCAGCCTTGTCTTCTTTTTTTTTAATATCTCAAAATAAATTACAAATATTCTTTTATACTGGCATCTACTAGAAACCCAGGGATCTAATGCGCTTGTGAGGTATTTAATGTGTGTTTGTTAGGTAATACTTTCTCAAAGGGAGACGATTTTAGAAAGTTGTAGAATAATCTTTATCTCAGGGGGAGTTTATATAATGTTAAAGTGACCATGGGGATGGATCTGTAGGAAAGGTGGATGGTGGGGGCTACACAGAGTCAAAGTCTTACACAGTATAAATCTTCAGTAAAGTGCACATCATCCTCTCGTAATACGTCAATAACATTGGTGTTTCTCAAACTTCGCTTGCTGTTGCACCATGGAAATTTCAGTTTAATAATTGATGCTAACAAGGGTCCTCGGGAAAACGTTGCATTTCGCATCCTGTGAGAGGATGGAGCCGATTCTTTTGTAACACGTTTGTGCTCAGGGTTGTATTCCGTAGTTTACCTGGGCAGTGTTAGCAAGCTGATCCTACTCACTTCAGGTTAATTTCTCCGACTTCTGGAAGTGTTATGGCCACAGTACTTGCAGGCTTACACCAGATCAAGAGTACCTAATAGTGCCATGTACCACAAAATAATTACTGTTATATGGAGCTGAGCAATTTTGTGTTGTACAGAGACAGTTTCTAAATACGAGTTGGGAACAGATTTATTCCTCCCTGCAACTGGTAACTCTGCGAAGTAATTAAAAATAAATTACAGAGCTCTAGGATGAGAATTCTCTACCACAACCATTAATACCACTGTGCCTTCACGTGTCAGTTTTGATTCATCTCCTGATGATATCGCTAAAAACCAGGTATTGATATGAAAGTCAAACCTCTGGTGAAAATATAAGTGCGTGGCTGTCAAAATAAAATGTGAGCGTCTGATTTGATTGCTGGCTGTGGATATGCACTTGGTAGACTCACAATGCCTTTTATTTTAAAGACATGCACCCACGCACTGGAGCTTTGTTCTAAAATAGTGTTTTCTGTCATGAATTTATGCATAACCTAGACTCTCTGCTTTTTCTTAGAATGCAGGGAAGACAGAACCTTGAAGGGAAAGAGAGAAAGACCAAAAGTGGCAGGAAAGAGAAGTCATTTGAATTTCCCTTACTGACAGAGGAAACACTTCTTTGTTACGTTTCACACAACATATTGTGTTGTTTTCACCTTTTCAAAACAATGGCGAGTTGTTTGGGCTTGATGTATACTGCTGACTTCTGTTGCAGACTTTGGCCATTTGTTCCAGTAATATCTGGCTGTGATGATGAACTTGGGGCTATGCTGGAAGTCTGTCAAGTATTTGTTACAGCTGTGTAGGAACTGATGGCTTCATTTTCACCAGGCTTAGGTATATTGTGTTGAAAACTTGTAGGGGTATAAGTTTTGTGCTTACCGAAATGACTTGTTTTATATTTCTTTTTCATTTTTTATCTTGTAATTTTTTTTGTGGTCTTGTCGAATTGTTCAGTGGTTTGCTTTCCTTGGTGGTTTTAACAGCTCAATTGCCATTCCTTCCTGTTCGTAATTTGCCAGAGACTGAAGTCTGAAACTGCTGTTTTGATATTTTCCTTAAAATTGAATTAATCCCTTTTCTAGAGGATAGGGAGAAAGGGAGAGAGGAGTACTTTTGAGAATTTTAGAAATGAGAACCAGAACTTAATGCGGGCATCTTACCTAAGAGAGACTACTTACCAAAATTGTACTTCATTGATTTCGGAGAAGGCTGGTTTCCTCTGTAGTTTCAATCATCTGTCCCATTAGATTTTGGGAAGTGTTGTAAATTGGTTTAGAAGTGAAATTTTCCAAGTCATAAAATCTCTGGTTGGTTGTTAGTGGAAATCATTACGAAGGGTTGCATAAGCATTATTTGTAGGATGGCTAATCAGCAGCCTGGGCTTAGTTCCATTCTCTAATAAATAGATGCATTGTGCTACTTCAAAAATTGCAAAATTGATGGCTTGAGTACATTTACTAATTTTGCAAGATACGTAATGCATCTGGTTTGGGGAAGACTCTTTGATGTCTGCAGAAGCTGCACGCAGTGGAGGTGTTTATGATCCAGCCTGTTAACTCTTCAAAAGTTTTTTGATTATACTGTTTAGACCATCTTATTCTTATGAAAGATTCATGCATAGCACCACATCAAAATTACCTAGGTGCGTGCATCAAAGGCTCAGATAAATTTTATTTGGCAGGACTTTCTGGGAGCAGGTTTTGTGGTCCTCTTGCTTCTGCAGGAAAAGAAAGTGATTTTTGGACTTTGTATTCCAGAGAGGTGACCTGTAGAGGGTTAGAATACATGGGATATCAACGGTATAAATACCAAAGATGCTTTGGCATTAACCATCCTGCTTTGCTTATATCTTGCCCTGTGAACACTAAATTAGGAAAATCTATCGTGTTGGTCCTCATCCATCTTCTCATGGCAGTAGTGGTTTCTGGAGGTTTAGTAAATACGGGTAGAGAGGCTTGTGAAACTGCGGAAGAAGACAGATTCCCAGCCACTCTGGAATTAATTAATTAGGCCTAGTCGTAAGTTCCTTGTTCCAGAAAGACATGCTAATGTGTCTGAGTGCTTGGAACAGGGTGCCACAACATGGGAAACAGCATCAGGCCAACCCTTTTGGTGCTGTCCTCGGAGCACTGATGCCAGGAATCTGCAAGTTTCAGGGCAAGATGCTCCCAAGCGGCTTGTGCGAGTCACAGAAATAGATGGTGCAGCACAACCGTGGCTTTAGAGATTCCTCTCCAGCAGACTTCTGGGTGACGGGCTGCTGATACTTTTCCCTGCGAGGGATCTCGGAGGAAAATCAGTAGTTGCATCCCCTCCTTTTGAAGACCAACATCAGCTTGTATGAGGTAGTGAAGTGCTGTGGCTTCTTTTGTCAGATTGCCTTACAAGTCATTCTACGTATCAGCCACTGAAAGAAGTGCTTGTTAAAGTTGTACCTGTGCAACAGCAAAAGAATCTTGATTTCTGGTGAAGAATGAGACAAAACCTTCATCTTCCTCTCCTCTGTAGAGCCTCCTAGACTAATATGAAGTCATAGTGTCCTCTTTCCCTTGTTACTAGTCTTGGATAAATGATATTTGTGATGGTTATAATGTTTCATTTCACCTTAGGAGTTGTAGGAAGCGCCAGTCAGTCTTCCTGTGTGAGAGAGGGAGAGAGCGTGTTCCTGGGGAACAGTGCGGGTGTCACTGGAAGGTTAGGTTGCCCTAATGTAGCGTATCTGCTCACGAAAAGGGAGAAGTACAAGGTATCCAGCTTTTAAGGCCACTTGCCTTTAGCACGTTGTAGGGTTCTGTGGCAGATCGAGCTGTTCCTTTGATCTCTTTGTGGTTTCCCGTTCTTTTCCATTGCAAGTCAGTGTTGTTAAGCTCAGTCCCACCTATGACTGATAGCTGGTCATGGAACAGACACCACTGATCACAAAGATCAGGGATATGGCGTGGAGCATCCCTTGTCCTCTCCTGTTTCATGACCACCTCGTAGGTGAATCCATAATCTGACTTCATGCAATTGCTCCATGCTGCCTGATAAAAAAATCTATAACCCACAAATGCTCCTAATTCCTCATAGCGTGCCTCTCACCTTTCTTTTTGCAATAGCCAGGGATCAAAATGTGAGTTAAGAAGTTGGTTGGCAGCTGTCACATATCCAAAGTTAGAGCCTTGCTTTCAGTTTTATAGGGGAGGAATAATTGTACCACCATGAGACCCTACAGCTGGAGAGCTGAGAGTCCCTTGTTTGATCTTTCCTCAGAGTAAGAGCCTGTTCTTTCCCCAGTAACAACGACTGGGAGCTTTAGGCAAATGAGGTGAGACAGGCTGTGTGGAATGTGCTCTATTGTAAGGTCTGTTTGCGGAGTGGTGGAAATCGGTGTTGCTGAAGTAACCACGTGCCTTTGCCCTTTCGATTCTGAAGAAACTGGTTCTGTTCAGTTGACGTTGGGCTCTCAAATTGTAACTCCCTTTGTGAGCCAGGCTTGCAACCTAGAAGACTTGAGAAGATGTGTAACATTACAGATACTGGGTTAAAAAGGGACTGTTCAAATTAAACCCTCTACGTTGTTCCTTCTCAGATGTTGTACCAATAGAGCATTTACTTGAAAAGTCTTAATCTAGGCTTGGTGTTGCTATTCTGTTGTTTTTATGTGTAACACCTTCTGAAATGATGAAGATAAAAAATTTACAAATGTCATCTACCTATCGAATAGTTACGTAAAAGTAATTTATGCCTGCAGCCCAGAAATGTTTGCGTGCACTTTAGTAAGGAGGAAATGGGTATGAGAAAGGTATTAAAGAGCAGGCTCTTTATTCTTGAAGTTACAGATAAACTTCCTTTGCTAACAATTTCTACATTCAACCTGAGCACACACGCTCCTGCAGACTGGAAGCAATCAGCCAGGAGGTCAGCGACGAACGAAGGAGGCAAAAGAGAATAAGGACTTGAAAGGTTAATAAAGAGCATCTCTTGGATTCCAGTGATCTAGGATTCCCATGATCCTATGAACACTGATGATGTGGAAAATAACAAGTAATAAGGGAGTTCTCTGAGATGTCAGATGTGGTCTTGAACAAGATAGGTCGGATGAAAGAACTTCTCATACCCAAGTGGCAATTTTTTCCCCCTTGATCTTGCAGACCATTCCAAAACTCTATGGGTTTTTCTGTTCCTATTTTTCTACTTCTTGAATGTTTCAATTTCCCATGCCTCTCACATTTGCCTTTTGGTTTTCTTTCCCAAGCTTTTGGGGATGTTGCTGCATGTGCTGTACTTGTTGCACGTACAGATGTTCTGTACTCTCCTCTCAGCTGAGGCTGTGTGCTGGATCCAGGGTGCTGGTCTCCATCTCTGCCATTAGACTGCTGCTGCCACTGCTAAAAGGAAACAGAGGGAAGAAAGGCATTGATAGCTGCAGTGAGAGCGTGTTTGTTTTGAAATACACAAATTAGGATAATTCATACAGAATTCTTCTCGGTGAAGTGTGAGTTGAAATGGAATATTAATGCCTTATTGGGAAGTAGGAAATAGAGCCGTGGAGTGGTTTCTTTGGCAAGGCTAACGTGATCTGTTGAACTCAAAAGAACTGGTATAATTTTTTCTGTGAAGGACCATGATCATGGAAAGAAAAGCATTTCTGAAGAAGGCAGGGAGAGACGCTGCTGAATGCTCTGTAGATTTGTTTGCAGAGATGAGAAGGAAGCACAGATCTGTTAAAGGAGAGGGTGGGTAGCATGGTGTGGTGACTGCAAGGCAGGCGGAGGCTGTTGGATGATTTGATTTTGCTATTTGTTTTTCAGATATAGTTCTTGAGGATTAGTGCAGATTAATTGGGTGCTCTGGTGGATTTGGAGAGCTGTACTGCGTGTCTGACATCAGCAAAGAATAGCCTGAGTAATTATTGCTTTCTGGTCTTTCAGCCTGTGTTATTTGTGTACTGCTTCCCTAGCAAAAGATGCTTAGGTATAGTTGCCATACATTAAATGACAAGGGAAGATGGAATGTGGTTGCAGGTGTATCAGAGCAGATTGCAAATGAGGTGCTGCAGTCTGGCACAGGAGCCGTGAGTTGCAGGTAGCGTGGATACTTCGGCACCTCTTCTTGGCTTGTCGTTTTCTCACTGGAAATCTCCCGTATCCGTGGATGCTGCAGGTGCGGTGAAGCTCTCGGAAATTCCCCTCAGCGTGCCTGCCGTCCCTCACATGATGCGCTTATCTGCTTTGATTGGAGAATTCCCGGGCTGGAGGAGAAGGTGGGGGCTTCGGGGGGCGGGGAGCGCTGTGACCTGGGAGAACAACAGAGGGCTCAAATAGGGCAGCCCCGGCGGGAGCAGGCTCAGCTGCGGCTCGGTGTCCCGGGGGTGCTGCCGGTGCCATATTCCCCCTGGCACAGCAGCTGGGGCTCGGGGACCCTGGCGGCCTCCTCTGCTTGCTCTGGGGCTGGCAGGAGCAGCCCCCGCTGTACATCTGCGTTTGCCCAGGGGAAGGACCTGGAATCTCTCTGCTGCAACTGAACTGATACAGAGATTCGTTTCCTTTTTTTCCCCCAAGCCCTTCAGATCTGGCAGTACGTAGCAGAATCTGGCTGTTCTTTTTGCTGATGCTCTGGGTTTTGGCTATGAAATACAGAGTAGCTTTTTGATGACCTGTGACTGTACCAGGTGGCCGGGAAGAGAAATAACTTCTGAGAAGACCTTGGCCCAGGTGAGGACAAACCGGGCAAAGTTTTTTTCAGTGGTACAGGTTGCTGCTTCCCTGCATTCACACATCACTGGTATAATTTTGCTTTTCTCAAGCAGACTCCTGTCTACTTGGATGCGTTCTACACTATGGTGTATGTTCGGCTGTGCATGCTTTTAATTTTGTTTGTTTGTTTGTTTTTCTTTACGAACTGAGAAAGTGCTGGAATTGGCATATGTGTCAAGCCTGGTAAACAGACGTTGGTAAAATGGTCTCTTTTGAGATATCCTAATTGAGAACATGAGCTTAACTGGAAAAGCCATATAAAAGTAGTTTGTGTGCCATTTCATCTGTGTGCCTTTATGCAAGAAAATGTCTTAAATTAGTCTTTGCATCAGGTAGTGGAAGTCTTTGCACTGCTTTTATGGGAGCAATACCATCTCTTCCCTGTGGAATTAATGAAGACTGACACCTTGGAAGAAGCATATGGTACTTAGCTGGCCTTGCCCCAGGGAGAGTTAATAAGTTGGTGTGGTGCTGGTGGGGTCAGTGAGCCCTATTGGTGCTTTTGTGAGGGGATGTATGGATTGTGTGCTTGGGAGGCAGCACCCCCAGGGGCACTCCTGTGACCTCAGCTGCTAAGGATGATCCCAGAGAGGTCTGGATCCAGCAGGGAGTGAAGGTGCAGAGAGGCTTAGAGAGGCAGGAAAGGGTAACCGCAGGATCAGTCCTTTACGTTTTGCCTTTATCTCTCTGGAGACCTGGGTGACCATTACTGTGGAGAAATGCTGGGTGTTTGTGTTTGCTGGGTATGGAAGGCATAAATCTTCAGCTCTGCTGGTCTGGTTGAGTTCATTTGGAAGAATTCTTACTAATGAAGTTTGTACTGCAGAATTGTGGTCCCTGTGTGGGTAGAGGAATCACAGCTCGCTTAGACCTTTATCTGGTAGTCCAAATCGTGGGAAAAAACTTAATATTCTCTGCTGCATCTTCATTTTCAGTGCTGATTCTTTGAACCATAGTCTCAGAAAAAAGATGATCTGTTGGGTTTTGCCTGGAGTGACAGTCTACCAGTTGATTTATTCCGGGTTTTGGGGGCCATTTTTTTGGTGGGCCTTTTCTTTCTTTTTTTTAAGGACTTGAAAAAATTTCTTCTTATTATTTGTAATGATTTGCTTGTTTGTTTTGTGTGGATTCCTGTGTGTTAGTTTTTTACAGCTTTCCCATGATGAACTAAAAGCCTCATGTAGCCTAACTGCATTTCCAGATGTGGGGAAATCAAAAGTATATGTTTGCAGTAATTCTTTGCTATACAAACACATGTATTTATTTTGTAAATGCTTCTTGTATTTTAAAACACAGGAGGTGAAAGAAATACTTTACAGGAGTAGCTGTGAATTGGCATGAAATAGGTTACTTCTGAAAAAAAAAGTGAGGTATATTGCTGGGGATTTTTTTTTTTAATGAAGCCTGTGACACTTCAGTTTTCAAAACTGAATCAATCTGCCAAGAAATACATGCTCTGATTTATATACCTTTGATTTAGTTATGCTCAGATTGTAAACAGTGCCTGGTAATCTTCCCTGGTCTCATCCTGCTGTAATTTCTAATTTATCCTTGAAAAGACACTGCTCACTTTAGTCTGGAATAACCTCTTCCCCTCCCCACAGCAGAACGACTGAATAATAATATTGTGAAAACAAAGATCTAAGTGCAGCTCTCAGATACCTGACACATTAAAAACATCAATTGAATTGATCTGAAATTATGTGGAAAAACATACAGGTAGTTTCTCAGGTAATTTTGAGTCATCAAATGATTGATTCCGTGAGTGGTTTTCCGTGATTCAGGTGCTCAGCAATGTGGTATTCAATACTTTAAGGCTTTTGAAAACTGGAAAACAGTTTTTGATACTCGCAGGTAGAAATGGCAGAGGAAATTGCATTGCTAGGTTAGCAGTTGCATTATTTGGTTTTAAGGAATTGGCTCCATCCCACTGTACTTTAGTGTCGGAATGATTGCTGGGTATTTTCATTCTCCTGTTTTTAAGTATTACTGTTTTCTTTACAGAAGACGAGAGTAGTACAAGATAGGAGATTTTTTTTCCTAGTTGTGCGTAACTGCGTTAGCCTTTTTGTGGGTTTAGTCTTTGAATTACTTAATTTTCACAGAGTCAGTTGGGTTGGGAAAGATCTCTCCGGTCATTAAATCCAACCTGTGACGCAGCACCACCGTGGCACTGAGTGCCAACACCACCCTGGCACTGAGTGCCACGTCCAGGCTTTCCTTAAACACCTCCAGGGGCGCCGACTCCACCACGTCCCTGGGCAGCCCATTGCAATGTCTAATCATCCCTTCCGTGCCTAAACCTCCCCTGGTGCTGCCCGAGACCGTGTCCTCTTGTCCTGCCACTGGTTTTCTGGAAGAAGTGGCCGACCCTCACCTGGCTACAACCTCCTTTCAGGGAGTTGTATTCCCTTATTTTAAAAGGATACATCGAAAGGAATAGCCCATACCTTTAGCAGCGTTTAAATGCTCATGAAGACCTTAATGAATAACTTGAAATTTTGACCAAAATTTGCATCTGGAAGGTGTTGTTTTGCCTGGCTCCTTTGAAAGATCTGTGGAGGTATTTCTTCAAAGCATTACTGGAAGTAATGATCAGAGCAAGGTGTCCGTTTTGTGTTTGTTTTTTGGGTTTTTTAAAGAGCTATAAAACTATATACCTCAAAATATTTTAAATTGTCGACATATTTTTTCAGGTGAGCTACATCGCCTCCTTAAAAAGTGATTGGTAATTTAAATTATAACCACTTTTCTGGTAATATTTCTTGATTTCATAAACCATTACCTGAAATCTTTCAGTTACTGAAAAGCCAATTTATAGTTTCAATTAAAAAGTTCTCTGTGTACATGAATAACACATTAATTACACAAATAAATTTCTAGCTGCTTTTCTTTTTGTGGAAGTTGATGAAAAAATAATGCTTCTCAGTTAATTTTAAATCATTTAAAGGGAGTCTTATTTAAACATGACTGAAAGTGGATTAATCCTCTTCCTTCCATCTCTTCCTGCTATCATTACATCTTGGGTTTTAGAAACTAAAGAATGTTGTCTAAAGGGCTTTGGCAGGGAATGTTTTGCTTATCTCAGTGGTCTTCAGTCCAGCTGGTAATTAGCACTTCTCTTAGTGACTGAGACATATTCTTAACAAGATTTGGCTCTTCCCTTTTCAGCACTGTCTATTGGCAGAGCGTGGGTGTTGCAAGCAAGTACCCAGAGTTCATCTGAGCCTTGCATCTCAAAATTCAATTCAAAATCATCGTGCCTCATCCAAGGGGCCTTTTGGATGGTTGTTGAAATCTCTCTCTTCTCTCTTACTGTAATACTGTTGTGACTGGGTTTGTGCATCTGCAGTTTTATCAGGATGATTCATAGGCCAAAATAGTGTTTGTCCACTTAATGCTTCATTCCTTTCCCCTTTCAGAAGGAAAATAATGGGAAAAAAGCTATTCTATCTGATAGATAATAGCTTCTCTTTTATTGTTTGGCAGCGTGTGTTGTTTTTTTTTTAATCATGAAATTTGACCTGACAAAAGAAAGGTAAGGAGAATCCAAATAGTGTCAGGACTTGGCAGGGGAATATGCCATGTATGAGAAATAAAACTGACTGAGTACAGCACACTGCAAGTGCACAAACCCAGCCCTTCAGAGCTGGAGACTGATTAAATCAGTCTTGTAGTTTTTGCAGGTGAAATAATTAAATTGGCTTCAGAACTTTATTTGTTCCCTATGGGCTGCACATCCAGTGGGGCTCCATTTATGCCTTCCAAAGCAAAATGCATATACACAAAGCTGGCCCAAGCCTTCTTGTTTGTTAGATCAGATGTCCAAAGATTTCACTTTTTCAGGATGGAGAGATACTGCTGGATTTTTCGAGGATCATGCTGAGCCTGATATAATTTCAAAACTGATTTTTAGCTTAATTTCAGCAGAGCAAGGAGCGGCTGTTAGGACACATTTGATCCTGCAGGAGGAATGGTAATATTCCTGGGTTAGAACAGGTAACCCTTTGTGACTCAGGAGGAGAGGGGCCCAGCCTGAAAGCTCTTTATTTGTTGCTTGGTATTGTTTTGGTCATTCCACCATCCAGTCCCCTTTCCCTCTCCCCATGTCTTTTGGGCATGGGCATAGCTGGTTGTAGTGCGCTTAAAAATTAGATTTCTTTGTTTTGAAGCAGGACTTGGCTTAAATACAGTAAGATACACACCCTCACCCACAGTGTTCTGATTAGGTATTTTTTCAATATCTACCTTCAATGTCATGATAATGCCTGACGTGAAGGCTCATTGCCTTGTGAGCCACGCGGTCCAGAGCAGATTTCAGCAGTGCACATCGGAACAAGTGCAGCCTTGGAAGTATGAACTGAAGTACAGCACAATGTAAATGTCAGTTCAGGAATGTTAGGTAGGTTTGGTATGATCCCTTAAGGATTCTTTGTTCATGGCCTAAATTGCAAGGTTTCTGGGGCAGGGACTATCCTTGCATTATTTATTTTATGGCATTTATTACAATGCGGTCTTTATTATTTTTTCTTTAACCTGGCTGGTGCCCATTTGCTGATACCTCAGATGAGAGAATACACTACAACGCAACATCTTTATTTAGAATATATATACAGAACTGATTTATGCAGGTTAAAAACAAATGGCATCCATGTTGTTCAGTTCAACCTAACGGTATAAAGCAGCTTTCAGACAGTTTCATCTTTTATATTCCAATTATTGAGACCTTTTTTAGCGTGGCGAGATGACTTCCCCAAAGCCTGCTGCCCGTGTGTGTTAGCAACAGGGATCCTGGTAAATTACTTCTTGACCTTGACTTGGAGATCAAAATGTAGCAAATCAGGGACATGGACATGCTCTGCCAGGACACACTTCCAGGGATGCAGATTAATGTATGGAGCAAAGCGTTGCTTACACTGCTCCCACTGACATGCCATGCAGTCTTAGAGGCCATTATCTTTAATACCTTTGTTATGCAACAGATCCAGTTTTGATTTGTAGCCCAGAAAGAGCAAAGTTTCAGTTTTAGAAGCACAGTCTGTTAGAGGATATTTGTCAAGCAGTCTTTTTGCATGTGGACATTGACAGCAGTCTTGCAGCAGAAATGAAAATGTGTGTCTTGGTGTTGTTTCTAAGTTTGAGGATTCCCTGTTTAAATCTTTTAAGTCAGAACATAACTCAGGAACGCCTTTTGTTTCTTCCTTTCCTTTGGCAATGGTATGGACATAGTCTGAATCTGCAAAGCTGGCTTAAAGGGACACTCAAGTCAAGACCGTATGTATTTATAAAAAGGAATTTTCTTTTGCAAAGAACCAGAGTAGCTGCGAACATCAGGCCTAATGTTGAATGTTTTAAAACTAACTTATATGGGTCGTGTAACTTCTGTTTCCTCCCTCTTTCTTTGTGTTCTGTGAAAGGCACCGAACAGCAAACCCTGAACAAGCTCAACTGCACAGTTGGATGAGAAAAGAAATGGAAGAGGCTGGGCAGAAATTGCAATCTTACAAAGCAAAGATCTAGGAAGATGTTTTCGCTATGCTAAAAATTATTTACACTTTGTAGTCTTTCAGCTCTCAGTGATCTAATAGTGCTTCTGGAATCTCTTTTTCAGGCGTTGTACATATTTGTTAAGAATGCTCCTTCACCCAAAGAATTTATTGCACTGGAATAGGAGGAGCCAAAAGCTGAACGCAGTTTTTGGTATATAAGCAACAGAATAGAAGTGTGAAACATTTCCTGCTAGACATCAGCCTAAAAATTCAAGCTGCATGTTTTAATAATTTTTGATCAAGTGGGACTTCAAAGATTTTGACTTCCCTTTAAAGTGTAAATTTTTGCATTGGACAGTGTAGCACAAACCAGCACTGGCTGCCATCAGATGAGATTTGCTTCAGTGTAGCTGGCAGCATCAGGCCCAGGATGTTTGCACAATGAGGCTTTGTAAACCTCCACTGCAGAGCTGCAATGCTTTGATCTGTTTACTGGACAAATCAAAATTAAACTGATGTCTCCTTTTTTTTTTTTTTTTTTTTTTTTTTAATCCTTGGGAGAAAGTAGCACTCAGGAAATCTGGCTGGCCATATCAGATTTTGCCCCAAGAAATTGCATTAGTTTAAAAAAGAGGCATTGTACTCACAGCTTAATGTTTAAACTCAGTGTCAAAACGTTAGGGCAGAATAATGCACACCGATAATGCAAATGGTTTTCTTGGGTGGGTTTCAACTCCTGTGCTAGTATCTGGGAGAATATGTTTACTTTCTTGCATTGAAATACCACGCTATTTCCATCACGGTAATGCCAATTTCAGCTGGCTGGTTGCAGCCAGGTTCAGAGATAAGAAATCAAAATTGTTTTGAAATGTATCTCTGTTTATTACAGTGTAACTTTTCTTTTCTACTTCATATTATCCAGTGACTAAACGTGTTTACTTTAAACGGGCTATGTGTTCCAGGTGGGTAGAAGCAAAACAAAAGTGCATTTGAGCCAGTTGTAATTAAATTTCAGCTCTGTACATTTTGTCAAGACAAGAAAAGCTGCTGGCATTTAAACCTTGCAATGCATTATGGAGTGACTACCACTCAGATCCTCCTATGGAATTAAAACAAACTGGAAAGCAGAGTGAGAAAGGGGAAGAGGGATTTGTGTGAATTAGATGACTACGGCCTGTGGTTTGCCAGGCTCTCTTGCTTTTGTTGATGATGTCTGGTTATGTAAACTTCTTCCCACCACTTTCTTCTTGAACTTGCAGCAAAGCAGTTTTGTGTGGTGTAACATCTGCTGGCATAGAAGTGGTTGTAAATAAAAAAACTTTACTGTGCAGCCCAGTAGGAAGGAAAGAGAGGATGGAAAGGAGCGTTCTCTAGAAACACAGATGGCTTTAGATATTAATAATGTTTTATGGAATCATTTTTAAAATCCGATTGCCAAAAAAAAAAAGGGATCGTATGAAGTAGCTGAGTGCATCTCTTTGGTACGTTTGGAAGAGTTTGCAGTTAAACTTTCCTGGAGGAACGTGCCCAGTGCGATCAGCCAGGTACTCTCCCAAGAGTGATGGGACCAAGAGGCTTCCATAAAATGATGCGCCCGTTCTGTGTTATTTTGCACTGTGCAAAATAATCTTCTATGATAGTACGGTTTGTAATTATCTCAGTAAATATTCAGGGGGGAAAATAATGCTGCTTAATCCCTTTCTCTTGCTGTTGAGGAGGATTGGGATAATAAAAGCGTAGATCACAACATGCTACGTTAGAGCTGCTGGCCTACATTTCAGAGCGAGATTGGCAAGGAGCAGGCTCCCGATTTCTGGAACACGGAGTACATCCCAAACAGAATGATTAGACTGCAGTAGGATTTATGGGATGATGCCGAGTTTTCCCTGGAGACATTGGGTTTTATCTTAGTGATATGAAGTGCTGGCAGCTGCTGGCCTGAAAGGAGTATCCATCCTCTTCCCATCTTTTC
Source organism: Mystacornis crossleyi (assembly GCA_013400655.1). Taxonomy (NCBI): domain Eukaryota; kingdom Metazoa; phylum Chordata; class Aves; order Passeriformes; family Timaliidae; genus Mystacornis; species Mystacornis crossleyi. The sequence goes on from VYZQ01056829.1 coordinate 29,063, forward strand.
ACCTGCTGCGTGTTCCCCAGTGCCTGCATTAGCTGCCCGGTTTCCATGTTGGAGTCTAGGATTGTTCTTTCCTTTCTATTCTCTTTGAATTATGGTGAGACACCCTGAAACTTTACTCTTGGTTGGAGTGCAGGTTTTTATGATAATAATTAATTTCATTGGCCCAAGCAGAGTAAAAGCATTTACCCATAATTGACCTGGATTCTTTGTAATGCTGTAAATGAAGTCCTTGGATTGTTAATGCTTTCATCAGCAGTGAGTAATTTCATAGACTGAAAACCTCTTAAACTGCAGCATGGTGATTTTGGTTCCAGAGAATTACTATAGGTGACTAAAAATTGAGTGCTTTTTTTTTCTCCCCCTAGAAAAAAGAAGAAAAAAAATAACAACATTCTTAAACCGTAGGTAGAAGTCCCTGCAGGAGCTGTAGGATAGGATATAATTACATCCAAGACACACTGAAATTCTCTGAGTCAAACTGCAGGTTGTGTTTCTTAGTGCTATTACATTTGCATACTGATAAGAGTTTGTAGTAACTATTCTGTATTGCACAAATGCTGCTGTTGTTTATTGCTTGCCTTAAATTATGTGGGGTTTCTCCTATAAATATAACTCATTCTCTGTAGAAAAAGGTCTAAAAGATTCTATTATCTACAAACCATTTTGGAGGGTGCACTTTATTATCAATTGATATGCTTTTCATGAAATAGAATCTCTGGGCTCCTAGTACTTGACATCTCTGGGAAAATAGTCTGCCTGTTTCAGGAGTGCAGGGTCCTGAGTCTTGCTCAGCAAACATCAGGGAGTGATTTTACCTTTCAATTGAGTTATAGGCACATTGATCCCGAGTCAAGAACTCTCTTGACTCATGATTTCATGGCTGGAGGCAGCTTAGGACATAAGGGTGGGCTGTGTGTGGTGTGAGGAGGAGGCTGTATGCTGTCTTTGATTAATAAGTTTCTGACTTGGTGGAGCTGAATGCAACAGCCCTTGATGGAATTCTGTGGTTTATGAAAGTGATTTCCATCCTGGTACCCCTATGACCATTAATTGTGGTTAACTGTGTGGTTACCTGCTTCTTGTGTCTGTGTTTTTGGAATCATACTGTCAGGTTTTTATTTACTTGGGATGAACAGCCATCTGTGCCTGTAGTCGGTGCCTTCCGGACCAGAGTCGGTGCAGAAAAGGTGCAGAGCTACCTGGTAGCTGAAGATGCTGCCGGTCCTGTGGGTGAGGACACGAAATGTTCCAGAAAGACGTGCCAGAGGCTCAAATTATGTAATGCCTCGAGCAGGAAGCCACCGGATTATGTGTGGAGTGTGTCAGCAGCAACAGACTGATGTCCCTGGCAGGGCTCCACTGCAGGAAGGAGCTGGGCTTTCTCAGAAGCCTCACATGAGAGGGAGCGCGGTGGCAGCGGGGCCCTTGCTGGAACAGCCTGGCCCGTGGAATGCAGGAGCTGCTGGGAGGCAGGGTGCTGACACCGCATCGCTCCGTGTGGTCTCCTGCCCCCAAGTGTGAGGGTGACAGGGAATTTTTCACGTTTTCCTTTTGCCTTTGTGTGTTCGTGGCTTTTCTGTTTTGTTGGGGTTTTGTTTTTGTTTTTTTTTCTGTACTCCTAGATCCTGAAAAAAAAACTACAAAGAAAGGAAGGATCTTTTTAGAAACTACGCATCCAGATTAGGGATATACAGGCAATTCATGTCTGAAAAATGTTAACAGTTCTGTGTCTAAAATTACCTAATGAACTATGGTTCCTTTTTGGCACAAAACGAGCGAAGGTTTGGTAGGTAATGATCATTTCAGTATATTGACAGACTAAAATTGTCATGTTTAAATTAAGACTCTAATGGTCTTTTCTAAATTGGGTACCTGTACTTCGCTTTTAATTAGAGTGAGGCAAAAGGTCCTCATTGGAATTCTAAAGTTATACTCTGGGTAGCTCAAGGAGGTGATTATCTGTAACCAAGTGTCCATCAATGGGAAAGTCATAGACTGGTAGAAGTGTGTTCTTGTCAGGTCATTCTCTCTGAGCATTTCAGAGTGACAGGTGAAAAAGAACCTTGAATGTCAGATCCCTGTGGATGAAAACTTGTTTCCTGCTTGAAAATAAAAATAAAAGAAAAAAAATCTGTTGACCAGCCCAGAGTCTTGATGCAGGTCATCCATCCTTTCGAAGGATTATTGAGATTTAGCTGGGTCTTTTGCAAAAGTGAGTGCTCTCCTGGTAGGTTATAAGGGGGTTAAGTCATGAAGAGACAGGAAACCCATGGAGTATATTTAGGTGACAGAAAAGGTCAGGTGCCAAGTGAAGAAACACATCGTGCTTTACTGAACAGTAGTGAAGAAAAGTGTGTTGTGGCCAGAATGAACACTGGGCACATCAGAATTTGAGGCCTCTACACCTGCCTTGGTGTTCAGGTGCAGCTGAAATCCTGTGATATCTGCCCAGGTGTCCAGGAACTGGGGAACATCAGATTAAAGATCCTTTAAAAAAAGAAAGCAGGCATCAAGGTACTTAAGACCAGTTTATTTACTTTTAAATTTTTTTTTCTTTTTCTTTAGAACATGAGAAAAATGAAAATTGTAGAGTTTTTTTATTTTAGCATTTACACCCAGCTCTGGAATGAAGGACAAACCTGAGGCTGCAGCCACAGTCCATTCCCCCGTTAGTTGTTCTGTTACTGTGAATTACAAACTGCTCAGTGTTTCTGTAACTGAGGCTTCACTCTGGCTCTTGAGTGTTTCCCTCAAAAAATTTACAGTCTCACTGAAAGGGCCACTGGAGGTTTTGGACACAAACAAGCTTCTGAAGAAATACTTAACTGGTGAAAAGAGAGGGAGAGAGATTTTCGGTATTTGCATAACTAGAAAGAAACTGATTTTCTTCATTAAATTTATGAGATTGTACTCATGTGTTTACATGGGACATGAGAAATTTCAGGGCCCAGTGACAATTTTGCCCAGAAAGCTGTAGCTGATTAAAACCAGTTGGGAAGCAGGTTCTGTTTCTGTTATGTGCATTAGGGATGGTGGGATGCTCCCGATTCCAGTGGAGCTGGGCTGGATTCGACGCTGATGTAACCGTGTTGAAATCTGACCGCAGTCTGCAAGAGAACAGAAATGTCTGAGGTGTATCTTCTATTGCAGCCTCACAGAGCAGTTCGTACGCTTGAAAAGATTCTTGTCCTGTCTTTGTTTTCCCAGCACCGGCGTGTTTTGAACAGGGAGTTTATTTTAGCATTAAGTTGGCTCTAGTTGACCCAGAAGTAAGTGTAAGGATGCTTTTGTGTGAACCTGAGAAGTCCTGGAGACCCAGCGATGTCATGTCATGGAATTGTGAGGTGCTGAGGTCAGTCTGAAAGTGCACCAGCAAAATGAGAGAGTTTGAGGCATTAAAAAATAATTAAAAAAAAATAATTGAAATCACTGTGTAGTCTCTTACTAGAAGAGCGTGCTGTCAATATTTAATGAGAACAAAGCACGTAGCATCCTCTCAGCATTGCTATCTATGATCTGGAACAACTTCTGTTTTAATAGACATTTTTGGCAACTTTGGGCGGATTCGACAGAAGAGGAAACTATTTACTTTAACTGCCCTCACTGCTGTAATTGTGATTGCTGTGGTTCTCAGTCCCTCTGGTCTCATTCTCAGGGTGTTTTATGCACCATGAGTTCTCAAAGCAAATGCTAGACCCACAACACGCTCTGGCTTCCCTTGGCTGAGACACTTGTTTTCTGCAATCTGTTTCTAATATTGAGGGTTTTTTCTTTCTTTCTTTCTTTTTTTTTTTTCTTCTTCTCATAAAACTTAAACTTCATAAAACTGAAAAGTATCAGGTCAAATTTAATTCCGCGAATGCACCTAGTGCATATTGAGATGTTCTCAACTTCAGGCTTCAATTTATTTTTTCTGTAAAGGAAGAAAGATGAAGCTTGATGGGAGACAGAAAAACTCAGCTTCTGATCTAATGTGCAGGAGCTCTTGATAGAAATTCATTTGAAAAAGCAACAGTCAATTTCATGTTATTTTCAATAATGCTGGAGACACTAGTTTTTTTCTTATAAAATAATATCTCTTATAAAACATGGATTTCTAATCTGAATTTGGACTCGACTTCATTTTTGAGCACTCTTGTCATCTTCATTCCTGTTTCTGTAAACGTGCTGCTTTGCTTGCTGAGGGGCTTTCGTGCTCGTGGAAATCAATTGGGTTTGTGCATTTTAAAAAAAGAGGGGTGTAAAGTAACACCCCCAAAGCAGCCCTGCCCACTTGTGCTGCCCAGAGGTACAAAAGTGTTGGATGCCCCTGTGCTGCCCCTTCCCCTCCGAAGATGGGGAAAGACAGAAGAAGTGGATGCTTTCATCCTTCCAAAGTGTTGGCAAAAGCAATGGAGCAAATATGTTTCAGCACTAGCAAGAATGGCATAATTTACTTTTTACCCAAAGCTGGGATGATAAAGAGACCTGATTATATATCTCAAAATAAAATACTTTATTTTCCCTGCTCCTGACACACTGCTCCATCCTTGTCTCCATTGTGTTGCTTTCTAGTTTTAAATGCTTGGAAGAATGGGTACCATGTGTTCGTTTCACCTGCAGCTATGATGCTTCTGCTTAAATAACAGGAATTTCCAAATAAAATGAACTTCAAACAAAAACCCAGTGAGCGCACAAGATTTGTTTGCTATAGTGTCAATATTCTGATCCATAAGGAGAAATTATTTCTGGGGGGAAAAGAAGGTCTTGAAGTAGTTTAGTGTGATTTTATTAGGTAATTAAATATGAATATGCACAATTAAGGCTTTTCTTTTTTTTTTTATTTAGGGAAAAGAAGACATTCTCTACAATGTGAATTTCTACGGAGTAATTTCTGATTTTCAAAAGGTATGCATTTTCTGTTCTTTGAACATTTTTAATTCTGTTTTTTACCAAGTTATTTACTTCAGGTTTAAAATATGGTTTAACTGTTGCAATGCTGCACTGTCCATATTAGTAGAATGAAAAACGTGTTCTGAAAAAGCAGTGGTTGGGGTTCAGGAGAGGAGAGAAGTTATTAGACATTTAGGTCATAACTGCAAATTCAGAGGATGCTGTGCTCTCCTGAAACCAGATATCCTGACATTGAGGAAGTGTGTGTGTGTGAGGTTGATCAGACACAGACAGATGAGGATATTCAGAGTTCTCAGAGGCCTTATCATTTTGAAATCTAACATTTTGGGAAGTGTGGATGAATAGAACTTGTTCTTTTGTGTGTCCTCCCCTCAGGCCCGATAAACTCCAGTGATAACCACTCCTAAAACAGCTGCAAAGGCAGTTTAAGTGCTGCAGTCTCTGAGGGGTTCCAGCAGATTCTTCTCACCTCAAATTTGTGGAGAACAATTTTTTAAATTTTTTTTAGTGCTCAGGGATGGGTCACTTGCACACCAGCTTATGTTCTCTTCCTAGTCTGAGTGAAGTTTCATCCATCCTGCTGGCATCAAGGATTCTTACCCTGTTGGCTTCTGCTGTCTGAAAACTACTTTTCCTCTAGAAGCACCAAGCTGGCACAAAATTCCAATTGCTTTAGCAAACCGGGCCTTGAGCAGGCTCAAGAGGTTGTTGTGGTAAATGTTCATTTCTGGCTAATCCTGCCTGAGACCTCAAGCTTAGCTTAGGTGAGTTCTTTGATTCCTGTCCTACTACACAGGAGAAGAGCCGGCACTACTCTTCCTACTGAAATTTTTGGAAGTTTTCATGATGGAGTGGTGTATTTGCTTTTTGTTGTTCATCTAAAACCATACCTAAATTCACATGAGAATTCTGATGTCTTCTGCAGCGAAATCACGTGAGAAATCTCAGCTGAGGATTCCATTTGCTGATGGATCTGCTCTAAAGGGATCTTTAGCAGGAAAATTTCAGTGCAGAAAAAGTCATTGACACCAAAGGATATGGTTGTGGTGTTGAGCTGGAACTGTAGAATTAGAAGTAATGATACAATGGTTGCAGGCAGTGCTTTACCTATCCCACCTTGGCGTTAGTCATGAAAACACCCTTGTTTTCCTTGTTTTTCACTCCTGGATTGCTTGTTTATCCATATAGTGTATGCCACAAGCATTTGGGAATCTGTTGCACTGTGACCCGGTGTTCTGTCACAGTTGGTTTGTTTATTTGTAACTGATAAAAATAATTCTTCTGCGGGCACAAGTACAGTTTAAAATAATTAAAAAGGAAGAAAATAAGCCTATGTTGGCCAGAAATAGCTTTCTTGGAAAGTAGAAACTTCTGTAAATACCTTCTTAGAGCAGGGGTCTGAAAATACAGATAGGCTGACTTCTTATCCAGGTGCAACAGTAGAAATCTTACTAGTAAGAGACTTAGAATGAATTCCCATTAATGGCAGAACTGTTGGTTCCTTTGTTAAAATTGATAAAGGAATAGGGGTTCAGTGAGTTTACCTAGAGTGTCTATTACATTTGATGCTTTCAAAATAGGAGTAAATAACAGAGGGAAAAGCCACTTTGGAGTCAGTGAAGAAAGTTAGAGATGTTGCTTTTCATTTTCCACTGGATCCTATTTTTAACCATTTAAACATAGCATGAAGAAAGCTATGCCATAGGCTTTACACACCATTCTGAAAGTCAAAGACCTCAAAAAACTTTGTGAACAAAGGAACAGCAAATTCCAGAACTTCTGAATTTCTGTATTAAGTAAATATGAGGAGAACTTGGCTCAATAACAAAACAAAAGTAGCCCCAGGCAGTCACAATTTGTAGAGTCAGTTTTAGGGTCTGTGAAGAGCATGCTGCAGTTAATGCTGGTTGCACTGAGGATGCCTGGGAGAGGTTCTCTGGGCAGAAGCCTGTTAAAATATCATATTGTTAGAGATGAAGTGGGGCCATTCTGTGCTATCCTGTGTCTCATTACAGTGTGATTCCAGGCAGTATTTCTTCAGGAGATGAGGTCAGGCAGTGCGTCCTTAAGGGTTTATTCTGTTTACACAGTGGTGGGTGGGAGGACAGGGGTGTGCAAATGGGACGTGGTGCCTTTATCATAACACATCATTTACCTGTAATCATGTTCCCCTTAGGAGAGCATTAGTCATGTTATTGAATAATCAGGAGCTGCAGGAACTTTGACCCCTCTCCTACTCTGAAAGAGATTGAGCTGAAGAGAAAACTAGCCAAAGAAAATCCTTTAAATAAACTATGGTTTCCAACACTGTTGAAAGGAGGGAGGGCTGAATCCCTGTTCAAGTCTGTAGTGTAAAACTGGGCGTGATGCTCACTGGGCATTCCGGATTGGAATAATAATTAAAACAATGTGCTGTTCATCACAGTCAGCTCGTTGATTTTATTTGTCAACACCTTGTACTTGATTTTTATGGAGGTGAAGTAAGATCCCTGTGGTACACTTAAGAGAATTACAGATTTTTTTTGTAAAGGACAGAGCCTGACTATTTGGCATGTGCATTTTTGACTAAATTACCTGTGCTTCTGTGGATGCTTGTGTGTCACTGTATCTCTGAGTTGGGGAGCTAAGAGCAGCATTCCTTGGCCAAACCTTGCTGAAGTTCTCTCTGTGTAATCTGCCTGCTACAGTCACAGGAATATTTTGCATTTTTTTTTCTTGTGCCAGTGTGGAGCTCTCACACCTGCTGAGGATAATTTGAGTTTTAGTCCCAAAGTATTTGCTGCCTGGGCATTATAAGGGGCATAGTGAATGGTCCCAAAATGGAAGTGACACTTTATAGGGGAGAATAAAGAAAAATTGCCCTTCTTGTTAGAGATCAAGGCCATTTGCTCAGATTGCTGTTGTCAAAATAAAGAGGTTTTCACTCCTAGCTTTAGGCTGTGTCTCCACTGGGTATCTCCTTACTGTCCCTGATAAACACAGCAGTTAACATACTTTGTGAGGGTATTTTCTACCTGAGCTGGATTTTGCATCCATTTTAGCCATGGATTCATGTTCTCTTAATCAGGTCCACTGAATCCTACAGGCTGTCTGATTCTTTATCCATGCTATCTCTGTCTTCTGGAAATTGAGTTCCTTTAGGTCTGAGAACTTATCTGCTGTTCATAAGCAACATGCATAGCTCACTTAGGTGGGGTATGCCCTGAGTTTCCCTTCAGATGGCCAATGTTTTCTTTATAATAAAGTTCTCTTATTCTTAGCACATTTCTAGGTCAGGAATGCTTAAAATATCTTCGGTCATTAAAACTTGGAGTCAACAGTATAAAACAAAAATAGAGAGGCAAAAGAAAAATAAATGAAGCTTACGGCATCCAGATGAAGTATTGTTTTCCAAATATTCCCTGCTGCTTGTGATCATGTTGTTGTCTTCGTGCTTTCCTTTGAAAGATTGTTCTGTTTAATTACAGCAAAATCCAGTGTTGTGCAGACCTTTATGGTGAGAGAGGTGAGCATGGACGGGGCAGAAAATGCATATAGTGGCAAAGGTCTCAGCCTGAGAAAGGCTGTTGGTTCAGAGAGGGGCAGAGCTGTGGGAGCTCAAAAGCAATACTGATAATATACTGATAATTTATGGCCGTTGTTCCTGTCTCAGTTGTCAGGTTCTCTGAAGTTTCGTGAACATTTAAACTGACACTTGTGATAAAGAAAATAGAGGCTGGGAGCGAGACTGGAGACTGATTTCTTATCCCTGGGTTCTTGTTCACACCAAAAGCCTGTATTAAGAGTGATTCAGGGGCTGAGCTGGCCCAAAAGCAGACCTGATAAATAACATTCTAAAAGGTCATTTCTGATCTGGAGAAGAGAAGGCTCCAGGGAGATCTTATTGCCACCTTTCAATATTTAAGAGGGTCTTGAAGAAAGATGAGGACAAACTTTTGAGTAGGGTGTTTTGTGACAGGGCAAGAGGTAATGCCTTTGAACTGAAACTGGTTCTATTTTGGGCTAGATATAAGGAAGAATTTTTTTACAATGAAGATGTTGAAAAACTGGAACAGGTTTCCCAGTTAAATTGTGGGTGCCCCATCCCTGGAAACATTCAAGGTTAGGCTGGATTGGTCTCTGAGAAACCTGGTCTCGTTGAAGATGTCCCTGATCATTGCAGGAGATGTTGGACTAGATGACCTTTAAAGGCTCCTTCCAACCAAAAGTATTCCATAATTCTGTGATTTTTTAAAATCTGAGTCAGTTTTCATTTTTTTCTGCCAGAGAAGACGTTAGTGGTGAAAGAATGAGTGACTGGTGGACTTCTGGAGAGGACTCCAAAGTTTACCAAACTGCTGCCTTAAATTGGTCTGTGGTAGGTCTGTCTTAAACCACGCCTGAATCATCAGACAGTCTAATGCAGAAAAAGGGAGGAAACAAATCTTGGCTCCTGTAAATATTAGTTGTTTATGGTAAGAGTTGTCTTAAGCTGAGAAAGGTTGTTTTCTTTGTCTGGGTATTTCTCTAAGTGACTGGCTTGTAAAACTGTCCCCTGAAAGATTTATCTGCCATTCCCTGGGAAGGAAAGACTATTTGCTGTTTTTTGAAAAGGTTATGTAAAGAACTAAGTCATGGTGTTGTTTTATTTAAAATTTCTATTTCATCAGTGCCTGAAGTTAAACCTTCTTCTTCTAAAATGTGTGAAGACCTAGGCTTGTATCCAAAAGGGCAGTGTGTGGGAAGAATGGGTCAGAAAATGAGAGGCATAAAATGGCACCTTGTACTGTTTGGCCTCAAGAAAACCTGAAGAAAGTGAAGTTCCCACAAACCATTTTGTTCAGTGCAGGTTCAGCTCTCTAAGACATATTGGGGTTCTTTATGGCTTCCCCTCTCCCCCTTCTTTTCTTTTTTCTGGTTGTTTTCTTAGTGGATTGAACTGGATCCAGGAGCAAACCAGAGCACAAGAGTCTGCTGTAATTATCCAGCAGGAGTGTGTGTCTGGAAATGAGAGAGTAGAGTAGAAGGGAGTGGAGGAGGGAAACTCTTCCCTTTCTTGTTTCTCAGCCTACACGAAGTTGGCGTGACTCAGTGCCCAGGCTGCAGGGCAGTGGTGGCAGAGATGCTGAGTGACATTCCCGTGTTCCCAAGGGATCCCTCTGCAGACAGATCAGTGGGATTTTTGCCACTGACTGCGACCGAGGCCAATTAGGAGAGAAATGGAGAGCGAAAGAATAAGCAGGATGATCTGAAAAGTACGGGGAGAGCTGCGAGATGAGGGAAGCAAGGTAGCGAAAGTGGGAAATGTAATAATAAAACTGTCAGATACAGGAAATACTTTCGTGGTGGGGAAGAAAGCAAGAGGTCATGTGCACAGCTAAGTTTGGACAAAGTGTTTTATTCGTTTCTGACTCTCTTCTCCTGTTGGAACCATCTGCCAAGACCTGCTATTGATACAGCAAGGTTACTGGCCTGTTGGATGCTCTCTTTTAAACTGATATGTCTTCTTATGTCACATGAATAGCACATTCATCTTTAGCCCTTACTGTTTTCTGGTGAAGGCAAAAAGGAAAATTACTGAATTACTGCCAAAAAATGCATTGTATTTAGAGAGAATTTTTTTCTTCCGGTATCTTCAACAACTCTAAACCCTAAAATTGTAGAAAATTTCAGAGGTATGTTTGTTCTAACTGCTGTTGTGGTCTGATATGTAGGAGCAATGTTCGGGTGAGTATTAAAAAAAAAAATCTATAAACAGATGCTAATCAAAGGCAAAACTTCACAGTATCTTATGGCTTTCCCAGAACTTGCTTTTGTTCTACTGTTATATCTTACCTGTTGTAATTTTGCTCTTAAAATGAGTATTGCAGTAGAGGACAGGGAGTGTGTGTGTTATGGAGTCTGCCCTACTGCAGCTGTTTACCCAAACAAATCCCTTTTGATCACAGTACCTGTGAAAATTGCAGTCTGAGAAGGTGGCACGTGCTGTTCCACTTCAGAATGATTTCTTGGAGGTAGTGGAAATACCTGTGGCAAATCGAATTTACATTCAAAACTTCATTTATAATCATTGCTATTATGATTTCCTCTTTCTCTGTGTACATACTTGGGATCTACTAAGTGTAAATTTTCCAGACTCCACAGGTTGCATAAGCCAGAAAAGTAGGAAATAACTCCCAAAAGAACTGCTGCCAGATCTCTGAAGTACGTATTGAGCTGTTTGATCTGAAACACAATGTGTAAAAGTTGCTGTGCCAAGTTTTTGAAGGTACAGTACAGGGAGTGATGAGACTGCTGTCTGCTTGTTTCCTGTGCCCAAAGGGGAAAGACAGAGCAATAGGAAATGTTGTTTATTGCTAACGACACACATGCCACTTTCCAGTTGTTTCTGTTTTAGCTGTTGCTTCTTCTTCTCAAAACTAGTAAGACTTGTTAAACATCACAATGAAAAGTAGTAAGTAAATCTGCTTAGATTTCATAACTGCACCTTTTGCTCTTTGATCTGTACCAGACTGAAAATTTGGATTGTAAACAAGATCATTATGAGATCTTTTGCAGTCTGGGTTAGCAGTTGGGAGGACATCTCTGGAGCTACTGTAGATACTGCAAGTATGGCTTGTGTTGATGTATAAATTGCTTTTTCAAGATCTGCAGCGCCCTTATCTTGGGCATCTGTACAGGGGGAAGACTTTGACCATTTGTGCTTGGTTTGCAGTGGATGTTTTTATAAATGGTTGTGAACATTTGGTCGTACAAGCCTGTCTACAAGTTATCTGGGTCTGTCTGCCTGAAAACTAGTTGGATTATTTTTTTTCTTCTGTGCAGGCCTTTATGGCCTGCTTTTGTGTCAAGGCTTTTGTTTTTAAGGATGTAGTAAGCAGCTAGCGAGATATTCTGAAAAACCTAAAAAATAAACTTCCGTAGTTGTAAACTACGCTTCTTCTGGCCCTTTTCTACATGTCTTAATTGAACAATTTGTTGCCTGGACTTTATAGAATTTTTTTTCTTTTTGAAGTTGTGTTTAAACACAGTTGGTGAACTGGGAAGTTTACCCTTTTAAAATGTTACGCAGTTTGAGGCAGTTTCCAGGTGCATATTTTGAAGGAAATCAAAGGCTTTCCTCTGTTCCTCACTGATGTATCAGCATGGAGGCTCTTCTATTGTGACGTACAATTTGGAAAGAGATTTTTTTCATTATAAAGACGTCTCTTTTCAGTGTTGATTGGCACGGAATTTGCTGTGAAGGTGAGGCTGTGTTGGTGGGAGGGCAGTTGTCGTGTCCTCTGCCCACTCAGTGTGCTCAGCAGTTTCGGCTTGGCTGTGCTTTCCCTGTCCCTCCTTTTCCTGGCAGCGCGCACCAGCTGGCAGCAGGAGGCAGGGGACAGCGGGTGGCACCAGAGCAGGAAATGATGCCATGGAAGCCACTACCTGCCGTACTTGTGGCCGCAGCGGAAGGTTCTGGAGTCAACATTATAAACGCCAACCCCAAGCTCTTTGACAGTTTACTGCTTATCTTTGCTGTGCTTTTTATTTTTCCTTAAGAACCGTGTCCAGAACATGAGGTTTGTTTCCTTATCTTGAGTATTTTTGCTGGCACTTGATGTGACTTGATATAAACAATGTGAATTCGAGTCAAGTGGTTAAATGTTAAAACAGCTTCCCACGTGTGTTGGTTTACTGCCGGAGAAAGAAATACAGCAGAAATGCTGTATTTGACCACTAATCAAACATTTATTATTGTTGAAAGAATGACCTGACGAGGCTAGAGCTGAACTAAAACGTACAGGTTGTATTTCATGGAAGTGAAAAGCTTTATTAATATTTGAAGAATGGCTTTAATTAGTCTGACTGTTGGTAGGTGTGTTCATTTTCTCAATGTACATCTGATATAGCATTTTTCAGCAACTTATAATTGGCAGTTTCCCATAGGAAATAATCATTATTGGTATTATAAAAGCACTTTGTATCTATCACATTTGGGAAATGAAAGTTTTGCAAAGGTCAGAATAAAATGTGCCCCCAATTATGCTAATAACTCATACCACAAATGATCCACCAGAAGGTTTAATAGCTTGATAGTCCTCTTTAGATTTTCTGAGAACAGGAAGAATTAATATTACATTTTGACACTTTACAGAAAGGTGAAAAAAGTAATCTTCCCTTTCTCTAGCTTTGGAAGTTTGTATCTGAACTCTCTTAGGTGTTTGAGGATCTTGAAATGTTGGGTGGGTTTCAGCTGGGATTTTAGGGGTTTCTACGAAGAATTCTTTTTAAA
>VYZQ01056829.1:52421-89305 GCA_013400655.1 Mystacornis crossleyi
CAGAGAAACCTTAACAGTGAAACACATGCTATAGCTTGGGAAAAAAAAAGGTTCTAAAAAGTAAATAACTCCACCTTGGTTTGATTTCCTGCCCTACTGCTCTGAGTTGGATAAGTTGTATGTTGCCCGGATGGACTACAAATGCTTCATTCTAGGAGGGAGAAGGAAAAATATACAAAATATTTTGTTATATCTATCTGTATCTTCTCTGTGTCTATCTTACCTGCAAATAGCACCCATCTGTATGGGTATATAGAACATATAACTGTAAATAACACATTCAAAAATACTTATAAAGTGACATTATAAAAACTTACAATAAAATAAAATTTTATTTATCTAAATAAATATGTATTTATATAAATAAATATAATAAATACAATAAATACAATATAATAAATATAATAAAACTATCTTTTATTTTTATAAAATAAAATTTTGTAATAAAATAAAAATTACAAATGGGGACTTGTATAGAGTTATGTGCATGCTTGTAGAGGTACCCTTCTAGAATATAGGAAAACCCAATCTTTAGGCAGGAGGGAACAAAAAAGAAAAACCCATCAAAATATCCAAACAGAAAATAAGTAGTTGTTCCATTTTAGACCGAAAGTAGTCTGAGGAGAATGTAATGCAACAATTCCAATGTTTATTTTTAGTAGTTTCAAGATTGAGTTCTCCATGCCCAGGGAGTGAGGGGGACTCTCCCTATTGGAGCTGCTGAGTCCAGCCTGGGACCTGGAGGCTGTGCCTGTCCTAGGCTGAGAGGACCACTGGAAGCACTTTGTGGATGCTGGAGGACACCGGGCAGGTCTGCTTCCATGGGAAGTTTGTTGTTAGGCACATGAAAACCGTGCTTGAGGGAAAACTTGCAGGCATTGACTTTTTTTCTATAAAACACTTTGATTTTTCAGGAATTGTCCCGTGGCTTTGGAAAAGTATCCTGGTCAGAACACGTGGTGTGGTTTCCATGTGCAGCCTGGCTGCATGGGCTGAGAGAGACATGACCTAGCCATGGTTTTCCTCAGCGTCTGGAAAACTGCAAAACCAAAGCGGCCAATAATGTTCCAGACCAAGCGGATGAAACCTTTCATTTCTCCTTAGTAACATTTAGCACACTCTTAAGTCCCCTTCCAACTGGTAGCTTTCAGCTTTGCCCTTTATATTTATCAGAAGGCGACCACAAAATAAACAGTGGTATTTTTTCTGTCTTTCCCCCAGTTTACTTTGTGCATTAGACAGTGCTCTGTAAATTATAGCTCCACTTTTTCTCTCGAGCAGTCAGTCAGGCGTGTTCCCATTTCACTTGTGCTGGAGATCTGTTTAAAGGTTACTCAGTCCTAGGAGAGAGAAGTATGTATTAAAAAAAATAGAAAAATGAAATAATAAAATGAATTGCTGAGGGAGGAATAGGGAGAGGACAGTAAAAAGAAGTTTCTTGGATTTGTTTTGTTACTTGCTTTCAGATTGGTACTGTTCTTGTTTCTGATGTTTTGCCCATGTCGCTTACAGCTTCATGAAAAGTCATAATGAAAGTAACATTAATTTTAGGCTATATCTAAATATAAGAAAATTCCTCCTTAGTGGAATAGCAGTTTGGATGGAAGGTGAATCCTTCAGTTATTGGGGGCTGAGGTTAATTAAACTGGCTCTTAAAAATGCAACGTCCTGCTGTCTTAGTGTGGCGCATTTTGTGAGTCCTGTTTCAAGAGCCTGCTGCTTTTGTGTCTTCGTTTTCTTCCCCTTCCTGTTCTTTTGGGGTATGGAAGTGAATCAAGTTTGGGGATACCTTTTTGGTAGCAAACGGCAAACAGCAGGCTGAGATGCTGATGTGCTGTCTGAGGGGGAGCGTGAGAAATTTTATTTATAAAGATGGACTTCCCCAGATGCCAGAAGATGGTTTGGAAGGGGTGTGAAATACCTCAGTGCAAAGAGCTGGCAATTCTGTGTATTCTACAGAGCCATTTGTAATGATTTGTAGGCAGTTTTCCTGTTTAATGAGCATAGTTGAAACCTATAGAAAGAGGAGAAAGCAGATATGGGAGGGAACAACATTTTCCAGCACAGGAAGGTGTTTTGAGGTGTTAGCAGGTATTAAACCTCTTATTCCTGGTGCTACCACACAGCTCTGCGTAAGGAACAGTTGTGATTTTTCGCTCTTGCAGTGAATTATAGTGCAGGCTTTAAAGGATAGTTTTTTGGTCATGACCTGTAACATTTTTTACTGTAAAACTGAAGATTAATCTTGGTTTATTATGTGTGTGTTTGTTTGTTTGTTTTCTTTCCATATTAGTAGTTTAAATTTTGGAAAGTTGAGAGGGCATGGAAGTTTGCCAGTGTTAATGAGATACAGTTTTTTATTTTAGTTTGGGAACTCAGCAAAAGCAATTCATGGAAAAACTGTGTTTTATAAGTATGAATAGTGACTGTTTTGGATTATTTAAATGCTGTTTCGTACTGCCCAGCTCAAGTAAGGACTCAAATTGTAGCATTAGCAGTAGATTTGGAGAGGAAAAATGCTACTTTTAAACATGTATAAACTTGATAAAAATGAAAATACACCTCTCCAAGACATAATTAACATTTATTGGACAACTACATAAGTTTAACATTTTATTTGTTTACTTACTAAGATTTGCTTCAGATTTCTTTGTACTAGGATGTTTCTCTTGGATACATCAGCTCTTTTCATCCTTCCTGAGTAAAAAAGTTGCCTTTCTGATAGCGTGCTAATAAGTGATTATCTTTTTGATTTGTTAAATGTAGTAATGTACACTATAAACACCTCTGCTGTCAATTTAAGGTTTAAAAGAGAACAGATGTCAAGGTTTGTGACAGGTTTATGCAGCTGTGTAGTTTCACTTCTTGCAAACTCTGTACTGCAGCACAAATGTGTTATGAATATTTATTAGGGCACTGTTCAGGCTTATCCAGTCGTATTCCTACACTTTGTATATTTGTAGGATATAGGAAAAGAGAACAAAAAGGTCTTTCTCAATACGTCTGTGTATTAGTGGAGCTACTTCAACTCAAGTTGAGGAATGTTTAGTTTTCAGCTCTTCCAGAGAAGCGCTGTGTGTCCCAGATTAGTGTTCACAGTAGTTTGTTGTTTTTTAAAATAAATAAATACTAATTAATCTCGCTAACATCAAAAATGAGGGTATTTCATTCCCCTCAGAGGTTTTAAAATAGGCCCTTAATTGTATTTTGTTCAGTGGATGATTTTACAGGGAGAGGATTTGATTTGTTAAATGTCATACAGTGTTATTTGTAGGACTGCTTTCATTAATGGCAGTGTGAATAACAGTTTTCCTGAATTTATTCCTGTGTTTGCTTTTGCTGAATCAGAATTTAATAAGCTCAGTGTGTGGAAAACTGTTGTCAGTCTCTTTTGGGCTTTGCTGAGGAGCCTGTGCTTATGAAAATTGACTAACAGAAGGTTTATCTCTATGAGGAACATTTGGGAAATGAAGGAGTATGCAGCAATTTTCATCTGGTCTTTTAACTATGAGCTAAAAAAGTAGAATAGCTCTGAAAAAGCTTTAAATTTGTATCTTTTAAAAGGACTACTGCAAGCTTCATCTTCTCTCACCTTTGCTCCACTGAGTCCATGCATTTTGCCTTTTAATGTAAAATGCAATATATGATGGATTATTTTTCTTTACCCCTCCTTTTCCTGCAGTGAAGGGATGGTTTCTTTTCGGTTATGTTTTGTTTTTTAAACTTTGATTTTTAGGATTTAAATTCTGCCTTATATTTTAAAAGTAATGCTACATGTGATGCCTTAGGTTTTAACTTTAAAATTTTTCAAATGCTGTATTGCCTAGTGTGTAGCTCTGAAGTTTCTTGTAGCCTGTTAACTTCTGTTCTCTCATGCTGGCTAGACATAACAAGCCTCTCTTAAGTTTGCGGTCCAAGGACACCCAGATTGTCCTAGGCCCAAAATGTGTAAACCAAAATCTTAGGAGGGGGGCAAACTTGGGGAAAATTACATCATTAACTGAAGTTTTAATTGGAGAATTAACCCTGATATGCAAATGAACCAGAAAGTGTCTTCACACTTATAAAAGTGTGAAGTCCCCACAACCCAGGGTCCATCTTGGGAGTAGCCTTTGGCCTGCCCAGGGTGGACCTTTGAAAGCCCCTCAAATAAATACCTACCTTTATTCCCTTACTCCTGTCTAGTCTCTGTTTTTTAGGTGGCCACCTGAGGCATCACATGAAGGTGGAAATTCAGTGACAACCTGATATAACATAGTTTATATCATTAAGAAGCATAAAAGAAATGGGAGCTGTAATTGCAGTCATCAAGTGCTCATTGCCGTTGTAGAGGCAGAAGAGCTGGCACCGTGTTTGCTGAGAAGCTCCCACAACTTCCAACCAAAGGCTTTTCCAGAGGCAGGGAGTGTTTGTTCTGCGGTTCAAGTCCGTCAGCTGCTCCTTGTCCGTGGCGAACTCAGCTCAGTCACTGCTGAGGAAGTTGATTGACCACTGCAGAACGTACCTTGTGTGACCTTTGTGTTCCTGGGTGTGAAAGGGAGGCTTTAGGAGAGAGCTGGAGTTACACAGCTGAAGTTTTGCAGAGCACGGTAAAACAAAGCCATCTTGTTCTCTTCCTTCGCTCCAGGTAGTACCTTTTTTTTTTTTTAGTGAAATCAGCTACATCTCATCTATAGACTAGAATACCTGCTGCAAATTTAGAAGATCTGCTAAAATAAGTAGTTCCTGCTAACGCCCCCAAAATAGAGATGAGACACCAGATACTGTATTTCTCAATTTAGCCCCTTTAAAAAAAATTTTTTTTTACATGATTACTAACACACCTATGAAGACCAGCCTTTCCCAGGTTCTGCTCATGCACTCTGATAATATGGGATGTATTTTTGTGCCTGCTCATGAGGAGGAAGCTCTATGCAAAGCCTGGGCAAATCTGCCTTCGGTTAATCAAGCTGCCCTTGGTGTCAGGACAGCAGCTGTGCAGTGGGACCAGCAGAAGGCATTTTTGAAATACTTTCCTTGAGAGCCTCAGCCCTGTGAAAAGGAAGGTTGCTTCATCTGTTTTGTACATGCCTAATGTCAGGAATAGTTGAGGAGGTGCTGCGTGACCAGGCAGGTAGTAGCTTGAGAGCACCGAATTGTTCTCTTATTTATATCTAATATTGTTGCAAGTCCATGGGTCTTCACGCTGGGCCGCTTTCATACCCAAGTAGGTCACTCCTTATAACTAAACTGCTTAACAGCCTTTTTAGGGTCAAGTCACGCTGGTTGATGTAATGCAAAATTACATCATGATTGTTTTAAAACAACAATAATAATAATTTTAAAAGTATTTGCTTATTAAGGAATATATTCTTTAATAGCTGTACTTTTCTCCCTCCCCTTAGAGCAAAAGAATGTTAGCCCATATCTTGAGATGCCATAAACCCCAGTAAAATTTCTAGTTTTCATCAGACATGCAACTCTTCCTTCCCTTTTTCCTACTTAGGAGGGAAGATATTTATTCTAGCTGTGCTCTCGCATAATTACATTTTCCTGGTGTTCACTAGGTAACAACAACTGCCAATGTTCTGATCACTTAGAGTCATAAAATGTTCCATGTGAGTTAATTTCTGTAGTTAACTTACATGGTGATTTTGTAGTAATTCAAGACCTTATACTGTTTGCTGGTTTTATTTTCATTTGACTTTAGAAATCATCTTTTCATCTCTACTTTCGGTTGAATTGAAGAATAGCACATCAAGGGAACATAATCATAAGAGCTTAAAAAAAGCCCTAATCCTCCACTCTCCTGAGCCTTCTGTATTTCTCTCCCTACGTTTTTGTACTATTTAGAAAAGAGCTGTGACTGATGCTAAGCTTTCTGTGATTAGTGACATTCTCAAGTACTCATTGCTGCACTGATTGAATTTTGTATTGTATTTGCCTTCCAGTAAAATGTAGTATTTCTAATAATTTTATAATTTATTACTTTGGGGAAATGAGGTGAAACTTTGCTAGAACAAGTTAATTAACATGCGTAAAGAAAAGCTCTCAACGTTTATTTTTTGGATGTAGAAGTTTTTCACTTTATAAAGTAAACTTACGATGCAGTATATGTTTCTAGATGTTTCTATGAATCCTTTCAGTTCAAGGAGTATACTCTAAACTGAGTTTTCCACAATTTTAAAACCCAAAGGAACCCTAAAACCCTAGAAGCTGCGAGAGAGAAATGAGAGAGAAAATGTTTTGCGGAAGGTGGCATAAAACCAGAAGTTGCTTGGTGCATGAGTTAAGCAGAAATGAAGTATTAAGTTGCCGTCCAGAAGAAAGGGCACATAAATGGCAATGTTTACGTGCACAGAGAGGTGTAGATATAGCTTTGGGAGATAATGCTGTCTAGCTCTACAGGTAGGATTTATCTTGCCTGCCTAAAACAAGGCATCTATTTAAGCTGTTGTTTTGGCTCATGAAGTCACAGGAGAGAATTAAGGAATCTTTGGGGGAATGATTCATCTGCCTTGTTTCAGACAGATACCCTAGGACGTTATGACTTGGCCTCTGGAGGTGTGACATGGTGCATTGATGAGAGAGCCAGACAGATAACTCAGCTTGGGCACAGAGCTGAGGTAGGGGGGAGACATTCCAGCTGCACTGAAGTCGTGTTCCACCTCTCATTTTCTCTGCGAAGCTACCTCTGCAGTTAAGGGCATTTGTAGTTCTTCATTTTTACAGTTACCACGTGTGCTGTTGTCCAGGGTTTACACAGAATGATTTGTCCCTTGTGTTGTTGTTTTAGTTCAAGTAGTTGCTTTTACAGTTGTCAAGCACGCTAAAAAAAGTTACTTATATTGAGGTGATGCAGTGTATGATCTGTTACTGAATTCTGTTCAACGTTATATAAATTAACACCTTGTGGTTTCTATAATTAACAAATGGAAATAGTAGGTATTTATTTAAATTCTAGAATAGCTGGAAAAGACTCTATTTGATTTGTTTTTTCTCCAGACAAGCAGATAAAACTCTAACTGAAAACCATACTAAGACAGCTTTGTTCCCCAATGACAGTGTCTGCAAAAATATCCATTTGGTCTTTATCCTCAAACATCAAAATATCATCTGAGGCTATTCACTTGTCTATGGCCCACATAAATACTGTAACAACGAAGGGGAGAGAGGTCTCTGTCATGTTCCTAATGGATTAAGAATTTGATCTCAGTTTTTTGATGAGAAAGGTCGTGATTACTCAGATGGAACAGAAAGTCATTGTAAAGGTTACAGAACAGGAACCAAGTCTCAGCAATGACACAATACTCTCTTTGGCCTTTATATAGTTTGTAATCACGCACTGCTTCTTGACCTTTGCAGATTAAATTTTATTTTAAGTCTCAAAAATTAATACCTTCTTTTTATTATACAAAACTGTCATAAATACAAGACAGCACGAGTGTTATGTTATGTTAGTTACGCCTCACACAGTTTGCCGATGCTGAAGGAAGCTTTCTTTTCCCTCCATCCTGCTGCTCTGCGGGCAGCTGTCAGCTTATTGTGGTGGGTCTGCTGAAGCCTTTCACCCTCAGATGGGTAGGAGGGGACCTCAGTTCTGCTCCACTCTTTGAGTGCTGGTCTGTGTTCAGGATCCAGAGCTGCTTCATCTCCGTCCCATCCTCCTCGCCCGCCCACGGCCTGCTCGGCCTCATCCCTTGTTTGTAGAGTGCCCCATTGGGATGGGAGCAGAGAAGTGAAGGCTGCGTGTTTGCAGCTCCTCCTCGCACCTTGCACCACGTGAAGAGCCTGGTCCATCTCCTCTAACACCACCGTAGGTCCTGGTGCAGCTGCTGTTGGGTGTCCCCCGAAGCCACCCTATCTCCAAGGCAGACGAGCCTTGCTCCCGCAGTCTCTGCCCCCAGGGAAAGCGCTGTCGTCCCTGGCACTCTCGTGGCCTGTGCTGGGCTTGCTGCAGTTTGGTCCAAGGCTTCCCAGTGTGCTGTCCCAGATGTGGGGACCCAAGCACTGAGCAGGAGGAGGTAAAACCCCTGGCCTGCCCTTTAGCTGTGGCCAGGCTGCTGCTGCTGCTGCTCTGTCCTGCCAGAGCACGCTGCTGGCTCGTGCTCTGCTCGCTGTTTGCTGCCAGGACCCTCAGCCTTTTCTGGGAACTGCTGAGCCCAACCACCTCGTTGTTTACCCACCTAATTGGCCACTTCTCCAGATGTAACATCCCAACTTGATAGAAGTGGGCCAGCCTGTTCATTAGCTAATAAACTTTGATTTGTTTTCTCGTATTAGCATTAAACTTGTGCGAGCCTCGTTTGACAGTGAAACCTTGTTCTTGCTTATTCATCACTCCATTGTAAATGGCAGAAGTAGCCCCCAGTTACAGGTGATTTGCTGATACTCTCACAGCCTCCTGACTCCCATGAGAATATGGTACAGGTGTTTATGTTCTCTCCATGCCTATATCCACAGCCTGCTGCAGACACAGGATTGTCTCTTGCTCCTCTGACAAGAATGGATGAAAACTTTGCTTCTCAGCAAGAAGCTTTGTCTCAGTGTGTGTTGATCATCACGTTCCTGTGAGCAAAGTGAAACCAATAAGAATCCTCATCAATTTTGGTAAATCTCACTGGTTTCTTAAAAGCAATTTAAAAATGAACTGATTTTTCAGTCTTTAGTATTCGAGATTTGAAGTGGAAAAGCAGTTATTTGCATATTGAGAGGGTGCAGCATTTAACTATAAATGGAAAGGAATGAATTGCTGATGATCACTGCTAGCATTTTTAGTTGTATTTTTGTGTTGAAGGCAGACTATGCTCATAACAAAAAAAAGCTGAACTCAAAGTACTTTGCTTTCTCTTGAAATATAAAGCTGCATAATAATATCAGGGTTTTTTTGTCTAACTTTCTCATTCAGTTTTCTGAAACTTCAGAGACTATCAGAACTGGGAGAATTTATTAAATAGAGCTTTCTGTACTGAGGTTTTTAGTGCAGTGCTGCCTGTCCATATTGGTATACTCTAGAAGGGAATATCTAGATGAGATTGTAAAATGGAATAATTGCAGTAGCGTGGAACAAAGCCACTGTTTTGTGAAATCAGAATAAGTAAGGGCTGTATGGTTTTCATGTGAAAATCAGCTCCCAGAGGTTGATTAGAGGTAATATGGGGGCAGCCCCACCTCCTTCCCATCTATCACCAGAAGCTTTTTTTTGGAGGGGAAAGATGGTGATCCCAAAAGAAAAGCACTTTTTATATAACCACTTGCTCCTTCTGCAGAGAACTGACTTCTCTCTTATTTTATTGCTGTTGCCCCCTTTCATCTAGAAGTGGAAATATTTTGAGCCCTCTGCTTGTAGCCACAGATATTTACCAACTATTTTTTAGGCAAGGGCTTTTTCAGAAGTGTTGAAAGCTCCTAAAATTTTGTCCAGTGCTTAACACAAGAACATTCCTGTAAGATTTCCTGGAGCATTTAGATACGGACACTTGACCTGTGTGGGAAAGTCAGATAGGTTCCTTTGTCACAGAGGCTGAGATCATTTGAATAATTTACACAACATTTTGGATGTTTGTGTGCCCCATGGGTTTTACATGCATGACACAGTCTGGCTGTATTTGATGGGCTTGCCTGCTAAGGGCTGTAGGGTACAAGAGTTCTGGATGATAGTTAAAGTAGTGCCTTACAGCTGAGGAAGCTGAAGTCCTTTGTGAGCAGTAATTAATTAAAGCTCAAGCCAGTCCCATGAGATGGCCTTATCCCCTGTTTTACAGGTGGTGGAATACAAAGGATGAGTGTTTTGTTCAAGGGTGGGTAGCCAGCCATTGTCAGATCAGAGATTAAACCCCAGACCTCCTTTTTATAGGGCCATGTTCTAATCCACATTGTGCTTCCAGTGCTTTGAAATTTGCTGATACTTATTCTGTAAGGCAACTTTTTCATCTCATTTGATCTTTGCTGTATGAGATGATCCTTTGGTAAAAACGGGGCATTCCATCGATCTGCTTTTGTTGTAAGTCTCCAAAAGGGATTAGGTTATAAATTCTGTCCCTTTACTGTCCAGGCGAACTCCAAATGTAAGCACGTCCTTTTCTCTCAGATCACAGTATTTTATGCGGTGCTTTGCCTGTAAGAACTAGAACAAGATTATAATGCCACGTTCTCTTCTTAGTGTGGCCATTAGGGATGGGGTGGGAGTGGGTGTTCTGCTACTTATGTCGAGACAGCATCCATGGGGGAAGATGGGAACAGAAAGACTTTTGAGCAGTTCAAGTGTCATTTTAAGCACTGTTGCTACTTAAAACTTCTGCTCGTGGTTGTATAAAGAGTTCCTCCTGTTGGAGGTTGAATGATGTCAAAGACTTTATCTCTGTTTTGGCATTAGGTATCACACAGCAGCTGAGGCTCTTTGGTTTGTGGGATTTTTCCAAGTGAAGAGGGAACGCATGTTCCAGTAGGAATTTCAGCACTGGCGTGCGTTTCCTCTGGAGGTGATGAGGATGTCATGTTGTGTCCGGAAGGCAATCTGGAATGCTGCCCTCACTGAATCTCTTTGCAAGTCTCGGTGAATGAAATCATCTGCTTTCTGTCAAAGGATCTGAGGGGAAGGAAGAAAGATTTTTTTTTTTTGGAGTAACAAAGTACTGTGTAGTAAACTCATTGACAAAGTCCTTGTTTGGCTTTGTACTTGTTTTAAAAGCCTACCTAAAAACCTTGTCTCTGAAGTAGTCTGCTAAAGGTTAAAGTATATGGAAGTATACTTTTGTGTAAAACTCTTCAACTGAGTTTGCTGACAGCTCTCAGTCTCGTGCATCCATGAAACCAAAATAGCATCACTCCTAAGAATTCCACTGAGTGAGATAAGCCAATGGGTCATCTGTGTTTTGCTTTTATTTGGAAACAAAACATTTGACAAATTTCCTTAAGCATTTGTCTTCGGTTTTTAGGAAATAATCTGAAGACTAGCGAAGCTGGTATTTGCTGTTTTAATGTAATTTATTGCATTTTATGTTACTTTTACGCACATCAGCTTTTGCAGAGTGTCTCAGTAAAGTGATTGGAAAACAGCTGTGGTGATAGACTTGACAAAAGTTTTCACGTGGATGGATGCAGTGTGTGAGGTGCCAAGCAGACAAACAAACACAGTGGATTGCAAGACTCCTCACCCAGAAATGTGTGAAGCTACAGCTCATCACGACTTGTTTTCCCTTCAGAAAAAAAGGTGGGGTGATAATATCAGTCTGATGACGACAGTCCAAAAACTGAATCACTGAAGAGAATGGGGGTCAGACAAAATTTAATGTAATCAAATGCATGTTTTCCGTAAAATCTCAGTTTTGAGTGGAAAACTTTAAACCAGCCCTATTTATAATCTGTATCAAAGTAAGAAAAGATTGAGTGAGGAAGAAACTATGCAAAGAGAAAATGAATTTAGCTCAGAGTTAGTGGTGGCTGCTGGGTTTCAGCAATTTATTAACATTTCAAGGTAGTATGGTCAATATGGTTTTGAGGAGTGAAGAGTGAAAAAGGTGAGTTGCAGAGAAACAAAGAAAGCGCATCAGAGTGTGTAATAACAAAATGCTAACACGGACACAGAATAAGAGATCAAGGACTTTCCTGAAAGGTGTGACAGCTTGCTGGTAGGAACAGGGGTGGAACCTGGATTGCTTGCTCTCCCGTGCAAAACGAAGATAGGAGGAATTTGGTAGGGCATTTCCCATGTGGTTGGAAGTGTAAGGGGAAGGCTCCTATTCACCCTTGCTTCGGTAGCGTTGGTCCCTGCCCCGTCCTTTCTCCTTGCGGTGATACTTCTGCCATCAGGTAAGTCTTTCCCTCTGCTGAGACAGGGTGTAAAGCTGGGAGCAGTAGGAGGTTTTATGTCTGGGCCCTGTGGTCTGGAATCACTCTGTTTGCTCCGTCGCACACTCCGTGCTCCAGTGAATCATGTCCCTCTCTTCTGAGATGACAGCTGGCTTTACAGAGCAGGTTTCCTATTACAGAGCGGAGATTAGTGGAGGTGAGGGAATGAGCTCTGCCGCTGGGATCCGAATGGTCCTAACTGTGCGTGTTGCTTACCCATGCTGACTTTGGAAACTGGCTGTTCCACCCCTCCTGCTCTGCATGTGCATCCGCTGACTCCTGAAATTAGTCACATCTCCCCTACTTTCTTTAACTTTCATTCGTGCACCCTGTTCCCATAACTACACATTCTTTATCTTCCCCACCCTCCCAAGAGCTCCAACCTGAGGTGTAACCTTCTCTTTGTGCTCTCTGCTTCCTTCACCTGCATACCACACACCCTCCCTGTGTAGCCTAGGAGCTTTTACCCTTCATTTCAAGTTTTCCTGCTCCACAGCCACACACTGCCACGGCCCTGAGCCACAGCCTGGTTCCCGCCTCTGGCGGGCACAGTGCCTGCAGCAGGGGGAAACCAACTGGCTCCACAGGGCTGAGCTGCCACCTTCCATTTTCACATGAGGCTGTGGCAGCAGCAGCAGCTCTAGACCTTGGCTTATGTGCAGGATCTCGCAGCGGGCAAGATGGACTTTGTGATTCCCTGTTGTATTTTGTGTGTGGAAAACTTAGGAACAGCCTTCACTGAAAATTATCAACATGCCACTCGAAGAAGGCTTACCTACCAGATTCTACCAAAGCTTAATTTGGTAATGATAAAAATTGACCTTTTCGAAACCTGTCTTAAATGAGCACTGGAAGTATCAGATTGAGAACTGATTTAAATCCTTTTTTCTTCATCTGTTTTTCTTTTTGTTTTTCCTCTTGACCGAGTAGGTTTGGTTTTCATGAAGGGGTAGAATTCTGTAAGTGTTTCAGGTCACTGATGCAAGGACTATCATACTGACCAGACACAGGGGATGGGCAACAGTTTGCCCTCCAAAGCTGCTGCTGAATACTCGGAGACACACGAGGAGTCCTTGCGGTGTTACACACACATTTTATGCTCTGTAGAAGTTGACTGCTTGCAGAGGTTCCCCACACAAAACAACTTAACTTACCTGAGACTGGCTGTTGCTTGATTGGCTGTTAAATAAATTTGTTACTTTAAAAAATTAATTATTGCTACTTTTTTTCCCTGATACTATGTGATAATTAAAACCAAGCATTGTTTTTTCTTGTGTTCCTGGTGAAATGACTTGGTACCAGAATCATAATTCTTGTGTGTCTTGGGCTTTAGGAGTTGAGACATGAGACTTGCAAAAGCTCTTAATTCTTGACTCTTCGTTCATGAGGAAGTGGTGAGATTTTGAGAAGCTTCCTGGTCCCTCGTTAAATGAGTCCCATATTTTCAGGACCATTACGTATCTAACAGTTCTCAATACAGACAATCAAATTTTTGAATGGTGTTGCAATCATTTTAACAATTGAGTCACGTAGTTGCTGGAATTTCACAATAGGTATTTAGTTCTCAAACCATTAACAGGCAATGCCTGGAAATGAAACCAGCCTTCCCTTTTTTATTGTGTAGAATACTTTTTGAAAGCAGTATATTCAAAGCTTTCTGCTTTTTAGCTTTAAAATTAACTTGAATATGTTATGAAAGGTGAACAGAAATACCTCTTGCTATTCTGCCTTCTAAGGCCAATGGCTTCTTTGTGCTTTTACACTTCATTGCTAAAATTTACTTTTAATAAAGAAAATGAATATGAGCAGTGTATTAGGAATGGTGATAACTTGGACGTGACAGAAGGAGTAACCTGAGCACAGACAAGCCACTGGGTTGTCTGCCTAACGTGACCCAGGGTGTGCATAACGCTTTGAGAGATACAAGTCCAATGTACAAGTGGAATTGGATATGAAGACCTGAGACAAACCCCAGTTATTGCAATGACTGAAGAGAAACCATGAAATCCCCTGTAAAAACCTTGAAATCCCCTGTAAAAACAACAGCAAAACTCCCAAGCCCCCAAACTCTTCACTTATCTCAGGTTCTATTTTGCTAGTTCAGTTTTCCCTTGGACTCTTCCATGGTGACAGAGCAGGAGCAGCAGTTCTTCTCAAGGTGTTGCTGTTCCAGCTGCTGCTGACACCCTGTTCTGCTAAAATGGGTGTGTCAAGTTTCTGAGAGATCAGATGAGCTGTTAGTTAACACGGGCCTTTCTGATTTTTCCAATTAGTGAAGGCTAGTATATTTGGATCTCTTTATATGGAAATGAATCCATGTTCTATTTACAGCCGTCTAGTAAAGACTCATAGTATGAAGAGAAAATTGGGTTCTGGGTAGCCAGAAAAATTTAATTAAAAAACGTGATATAAAATTAATGCAGCCCATCTTCAGCTTCCTTGCAGTCTGAATAGCTGTAAACAAGGGCCTCTGACTGGCTGTGCCAGTGGGTTCAGGGAATTAGTGTGTTCTGTATGTTTTCCAAGTATTGACTGAGTTTTGAATTAAGTGTCCAGATACTCTCATGAGAGCTGTTCCCATGCCTGAGGGCTAGAAGCCTGGAATTCTTTTTTCCTTCAATTTGCGGTGCCCTTTGGGGCTGACACATGCTCGTATCTTCTTAGTATTGCGATTTTTTTCGGTTGTGCTTGTCCCTAAACACAACGGTAAATTGAGACATCTCTATTTTCTAATGAAGTATAATCTCCTGGAATGCAGCTCATTTTGGGGGCTGGCAGTGGCCCTTTCTCCACAGTAGCAGGGGGGTGGACGGTGGTGTCACAACTGCAGATTTCTCACTCTCGGTATGTGAAAGTATTGGGGTGACCTTGGTTTTATTTGGTTTAATTTGGAACCAGGTCTTTGCTTTCTCCTCCTCAGGGTTTTCATCTCAGTGGGACCTGTGTGAGAAACATTTTAACTCAGCTTTTATCATGTACCAAAGGGGCTACTCGAGCCTTTTATCAGTAGAAGCACTGCACACCAGACTTATTGAAGGCCCATATTAAACGTTTGTTTTCATTCAAGGTTTGTTTTTTCTTTCTTTTTTCTTTCCGGTGGTGCTGACTACGCCCACATTTACACCTTCCAAATACTACTGGCAAGGCTTGTTGGTTGGGGTTTTTTTTTAATCTTAAAGCTTTTACTGCTTTGCTAACTTTTAAAAACTGTGTGTCATTCTGTTTGACAACTCTTCAGTGTCTGCATGTCACCAAGTACTGTTTGAGTAGTAAATGATGGTTCCAAATGTAAGAGCTTCAAATTAATGACTAGTGTGAAGCAGCAGAATGATATCTAAAATGAATGAAAATGTACCTCGTATTGTCAAGGAGTGATTAGAGAAGTAGCTGAAATTACGACCAAACGTGAAAGGAAGTGGAATAATTTGTTAGTGGTCTGTTCCCTGTTCAAAAATTTAACTTCTCTCAGCGTAATGAATGAGTGGTATCCTGGAGACTCTGGTTTCAGAGGCAGTACCTCACTGGTAAGTGTGCGTTACTCACGATTTGTTTTGGTTTAGGTAAAGGTTAAAGCTGGTTGAGTATAAGCTGACAGTGGGAAACTGATTTTCACCCCCACCCGCAGCCCCCAAGGCTGAGCTGTCAGTCAGGATCCGTGGTGAATGTCAGCATTTCAGGAGAGGTTCCATCTCAGCTGTGCTCTCACCAGAACCTGCTCTTCTTGGTGAGCACGAGGGTTTCATGCTGCGTGTGCTCATCACCCCTGAAAAGTGGGAATTTTGGGGTGTCTGAGTGGACCTGGTTCTACTTCTGGGCACACAGTGTGTAGTCATTGGCTGTCCTCTTAGACACATTAATAGAAGTCTGTGTAGAAAGCTGAATATATTTCAGCTGGCACTCAAAAGAATCAATCATGTTTGGCCTTATTTCTGGTGGGTTTTTATGAGCTGAAGCTTTTCTTTTGCAACTTAGTCATCTTCTCACCTCACTTTTGTACTGCAGCTATCACGAATCCTTTCAGATTGAATTACTGTCTTCATTTTAAACAACTGAAAGCATATCTCAACATTTATGATTTGTTGAAGCAGACAATTGGCAGAGGAAAATTGAAGTTTTGGGCATAAGTTAGAGGAAGTTGAATGCTCCAGTGCAGAACGCAAAGCTGCAGTAGAGGTAAATATTCACAGAAAAATGTAAATGTATTGTTTGCTACTCTTCCATTACATCAGTAAAGATTTAATGAGATTCAGGTAAGATTTTATCCATTACAGTTTTGTAGTAGTGGTTTAAGTAATCTGGCAGGGCTGAAAATGAGATTTGAAACCTTTGATACTATAAGATATTTCAGCCTTCCAGGCACAACATTTAATTATACCAGCCAGAGTTTGCTTTGGCTTTAATGAACAGTTGTGTCTGTGTAGACCGGTTCGGTTTAAAGGGGAGGAATTCACACAACTGCCCCAAGCGGGAAGAGCACCTTCCAGGGGAAAAACTCTTCAGCCTCCGTGGCCTGCAGTTCAACCTGTGACTGAAAATCCTTTGTGTGAGGGTCAGGAGGAAGGGATGTGGTGGTTCTGAGATGTGACCTGGGGTGAGGGTGTGGGAGGGAACAGCTCTGCTGTTGTCTGCCGGGTGCCCTTTAGCACCGGAGCCCTTTGGTGACCTCTGGCAAATCGCATAAGCTGTCTGCACCTTGTCTTCTGTGCAAAGAGAATTTGCCTTCTTCACAGTAGTGTTTTGAGACCTAATTAAGATTTTCCAAGCGCTTCCAGAACCTCAGATGAAAGGCATGCACAGAAAGCATTGTAATTAACGGGAGCTTATCAGCTGAGCTTTACAGAATTAATTCTCATAAATATAAAACGAAATGCTTTGTAAGAAGCTTTTCTCTACGTTCCATCCCTAAAAAGCATCATTTGTGGATATGATATTTTAAGATTAGTAAAAAGAAATGTTTATTTTCTTGCACTGGGATATTCTTCTGAGTGCTCTCGTGCCTTATTGTGTTAGGGATCTTGAGATTTGGGAGTGTGTGCATTGCTCCAGGATATATCCACATAAGGAGAAAAATTGATTAGACTGTGTTTGCAGATAGTTTCCCACTTCTGCTGTAAACATAGGATTGTTTTCAAATTATTTCTCGAAGACAAAACCCCAACAAGTTAAAAATTAATCAACTTTACTGCCGCTTCCTGAGGATTTTCTTTTTCTACATTTGGCATATTCAAGTACTGCTGCTGCCAGAGGGAGAGGTGGAGCCGCTGATGACTTTTGAGGCCATTTTGTTACTGCATCTCTATGGTAAACATAGGAGTCACTGGACCTACATCAGAATCAGGATGGATGCGTGGCTGGTATTGGAAGGAAGTTTGGCTGGAAGTGGCTTCCTTGTGCTGTACCAAGAGTCTCCTGCCAGTACTGAGTAGTTACAGCAAAAAAAGAGCAAGGAACAGAAGCAGTGGGTGCAGTCCCACTGCTCCATAGGGCACCCTAAGGAGTACCGAGTGTTCGTGTATCAGTGAGCTCGCAGTGGGTTCTTGTCCTTACTTTAATATCAGCACAAGGGCCAGCTCTTGCTCTAGACAAACATGGAATTTTATAGATTGGGCCCAATATGTGATGACTGTGATTAGGATTTTTTACCCTCTGGAATTTAAACTGTGAAAATTTTCCTTCCAGAATGGATCTGATCTGCAAGTGTTTTCAGGGAACATGCATTCTGTTTTTTTTTTTTTTTCTGGGTGGTCTGCTGGGCAGGGCTGTTTTGTGTTTGTGTATAAAATCTGTCACCAGCCGTTCTTCCACAGTAGCCTGCTGTCTGGTAGGAAATGTATGTCAAGCAGAATCAATATTATTATTCCTTTTGGCTTGTCTCTGCTTTTAAGGATAACTGGAAAATAGTCTATGTTGTGGGGCACTGAGACTGTTTGTCACAATGCTTTTATTGTCCTGCTCAGCTGCAGTGTAACATTCATTTAGTGCTCTTGGAGCATGGCATTTCCATTTGCAATGCAGCACAAGGGAATTCTGATTTCATTTCCTAGAAGATTTTGGCAAAATTAGAAGGCAAGTAACTTATCTTTGTCATATTTTGGCTGGATGTTTTCTTTTCTGTTTTTTTTTTTTTTTTCCTTTCCCTTGGATGAGCAAAATGGAAAACAGCTGCAGAGGCAGCAGTGGATAATTTGGTTTCTTGGTTAGGTGGTGTTCAGCAGCAACAGACAGTGATGATCCAGTGTCATGATGATGTTGTGATGATGCAGACACAGGTATTTATTCACATTATGCTGTGATTTATCACAGTATTTATCTGTCTTGAATTTAGCACTTTGCTCGCAGATTTTAGACACGGCTTAGCCCGTCTTTAATGCAGAGACTGTCCCTGTTAAAGCACTATTGGCTTGCTTAGAAATGAACAGAGAGCTGTAGAAGGGGAGAGGGCTAGTGTGGTAGAATGGCGTGTCCTTACAGTCACTTGCCAGGTTTGCAGCTGCGTGCCGTGAGGGCAGAGGCGATGGATGAGGAATGCCAATGGTTCCGAGGGTCAGCCTCAGCCAGAGCAGTGACCGGCACTGGACCCACAGGTGGAGTTCCTCTGGTGAGAGAGGACGAGGCGCTACAGCCCGAGCGGTGGTTGTGTGCCTGGGTGGAAGTGCCACGCCTGGGCGAGGCAAAGAGCAGTGAATTTGCCCTCTTTGGCTTCTCTCCTCTGCTCTCCGCTCAGGACAAGTCGTTCTGGCAGAATGATTTTGTTGTGCCCAGCAGTCCAGGGTGAGACAGTTGTGTCCTCAGCAGGAGGAATTGGTGTCCCCCAGGGAGAGCAGCACCATCAGAGCTCTGCCCTTGCTGTGGGTGTGTCGTGTCCATCCATCAGGAGCTGTGTTTGAAGTGGCTCAACACCGGGGTAAACAAACAAGCAAACCTTTACTTACCCAGGCACAAATTCATGTAATTAATGGTTCTACACGTTGCTTTGTGCAACTCAGACTTCTTTGAATAAGAAATATTCTTTCAAATTTAGTTTCTGGTTGATTTTCATAGTTATGATTCAGCTCTCGCCTGAATTCAAATTGTATTGATTCTGATTTTGCCAGTTAATATTGTAACACGTTTATTTATTTTACTGGCTAATGCGATTGAACCAGTACAAGCCCAAGGGTGAAAACAGCCATCTTAGTAAAAATTGATTTATCTACTCTACAATAGGATATGTTCTTTGTATCTCAGTGATGCAAAGCTGATAGAACGAAGGTAAATCAATCTTCCAGTGTAGGTTAGGCTGCAGGGTGGAAAAAGCTATAATATTTGAGAAATAAAAGCAGCAAAGAAATACTTAACTTCTTTGAAGAAGTATTTTAACATTTATGGCCTTTTCCTTGTTATCAGACTCTTTTTGCATCCTTCAGAATATCTGAGTTATCCCAAAGGTTACAAGGTTGTTTGAAGCACTCCTGGACTAGCCTTAATATGCTGAAATGGAAACACAGCAGAAAACTCCCAGTGAAATACAGATCTATACTTTCACAGTGGCTAACATTATTTTTAAGGTCTCCTTTGTGCATTCAGTCACTTAGGACCTGTCAGCACATCCTTTATGAGGAGTTGCACTGTGTGAAGCTGCACTCTTGGTCACTTTTATTTTTTTAATTTTTTTTTTGTCTGATTTACTTTTAACTGGAGAACATTTACGGGAGTGAGGGACGGTGGAATTTTCTTTCACTCACACAGTAGCATGCAGGACCAGCACAAGGCATTGGAAAATACTTCAATAAAATCATTAAAATGAGCCAGCAGTTGGATAGATTGAAGTTGTAATGATGGGACTGTTACTGTTTTATTTGATAATGCATCAGATTCTAAGTCAGTCATATCTTCCTGAATTAACAGCCCTTCTAATTAAGGGAGAAGGGTTAAAGTGTGATCTTGCAGTGACATAAAGTCAAAAAGCTTTGTATAGATGGGTGGAAGGCTGCTGATTGCATGGAGAAATGGGTGATATGAATGGATGGCACGGAGCTGCTGGTGGGGATGGCAAAATGATGAAAAGCAAAGATTCATCGACTTAGAGGCTGCCTGGATGATTTATGTTAAATTATGGTGAGTGCAGTTGGGGCACGTGTAAGACATTTTCCTTTCTAAACATAAATGAAATCAACCATGTACCAGTTGAGTTGCATTAATCAATTGTGAACCATTTGTTTATTCAGTTCTGTTTTGTAGCACTGCAAATAAGAAGGATACACATACACAAATAAAGGCAAAACTAGCCTAATACACAGTGATTCATATAAAGCACCATTTTAATTCAAAAGTGCAGTTGGGGGTTGTCTTACATGTCAGATAATAGATTGTATTTTCTTTTAAAATGATTATGCGCCTAACAGATTCTGACTTTTTGGCAGAGGAATTGTTGGCTTTCTTTGCCACGGACTTATGCCACCGCCTATTACAGTGTAGAAAATTGGAATAGTGAAGGATTTAAGAGGCTTGTTTTCTGTAAATTCTTACTCTTCACTGCTGAAAAAAAATTGCCATAAAGCTGCACAGACTGTCAGAAATGCTGTCAAACGTAACAAAATACCGTTTTCATTTTTTAAGTTAACATACAGAGTTAAATGAATCACTGAGTGACCTGAGTGGGAAGGGACCTTAAAGATCATTTTGTTCCAACCACTGATGCCTTAGGTTTTTACTTTTATATTTTTCAAATCCTGCACTGCCCAGTGTGTAACTCTGGAGTTTCGTGTGACCGGTCAGCTGCTGTTCTCTCATGCTGGTTAGACATAACAAGCCTCTCTTCAGTTTGCGGTCCAAGGACACCCAGATTGTCCTAGGCCCAAAATGTGTAAACCAAAATCTTAGGAGGGGGGCAAATTTGGGGAAAATTACATCGTTACCTGAAGTTTTAATTGGAGAATTAACCCTGATATGCAAATGAAGCAAACTTACAAAAGTGTGAAGAACTTGTGGCCCAGGATTCATCTTGGGAGTAGCCTTTGACTGCCCAGGGTGGTACCTTTGAAGGCCCCTCAAATAAATACCTGCCTTTATTCCATTATTCCTGTCTAGTCTCTGTGTTTTAGGTGGCCACCTCAGGCATCACCATGGGTGGGGACACTTATCCACTACACGAGGTTGCTCAGAGCTCAATCCAGCCTGGCCTCAAACACTTCCAGGGATGGGGCAAGCACAGCTTCTGTGGACAACTTGTTCCAGTGACTCACAGTCCTCTTAAAATGAGCAGAATGATTCAAATACCTACAGAAAAGTTACGAAGCTTTGAAGAACCTTTTAATAAATGTTAAGAACAGAAACTTTACATTCAAAGCCTGCAACAGAATCTGGTAAAGCATCCCCTCTTAAAAAATTCCCTGTTCAAAATTTACTGGAAGCAAAACCCAGAGATTTGTGTGAATGGGAAGAGATATCCCAATAGCGGGGAGTTTGTGAAGAACTTCCACTGTAAAGGACCATTTATGTCCGTGGTGTAGTGAAGGCTATCCCATGGAGTCTATAAATCCAGACAGGCTCCACTGTACAGCCAGGGAGAGCTCTGGGATTAAATCTGCTGCTGAACCGAATCACATTGGGAATCTTGGCTGCCTCTGTGACGTCTCGTGCTGACCGGGAAGCCCTGGATATCTGGTATGGGATGCTCAGGTCTAGTTCTGTGGGTAATTCCCTTTTCTCCTCTTTTAAAGCTCTTTGAAAGCTTCTTGCATCTCCTATATTCATGATCAGAAGCTTTGAGCCAAGAAGCTCTGTCTTTAAAGTGTCAAAAAATCCATTCTTTGTATAATTTCCTGTCACTCCTATTTCCAGACTTCATCAAGTCAATCATTTTGACAACCTGACACCAGCCAGATACACTACTGGGGAAAATTTATACGTAGGACTGTTCCTGGTTTTGCATGGTGAAACAACTTATTAGACTTTCATGCCTTTTAAATTTATTATTTTTTTAATAAAAATGTTCTTTTTTAGGGAATTGACAAAAACTGAGCTCAAGTTTACAGCAGACAAATTTTGGAAATACAGTGAACCAGGAAGTTGCTAGACAATTCTCTGGTTCTTTCAACAGTCAGACTATATTTCACATCACAGTTGACATTACAGATAATGTTAAATAGCGTATGGGTAACATTCTTTGGATTAAATCCTAGTTCTTCCTAAGTCAGGGACAGAATTCCCATCGATTTCAAAGTCATACTCATTGCCTGATTCATAATGAATATTCTTCCAAAAAATGGTGTCCTTGGGAGAAATTTTAGCCTGCGAAAAGCAGGAATGCAGGTTGTCACTAGAGTCTTGTGGAGAAAGCAGAGAGTGAACAAGTATTAACTATTTCCTGCTGGGCAGTTTAGCATGGCCAGTAAAGGCTCAGAGCTCAGTTTGAAAAGCTGGTTGTGATTCCACAGCTCAGCTGTGGTTTTTAAGCTCTCACGATCCGTCTGTTGTAAACAGTGAAAAATATGAATTCGTTGCTTGCTTTCTGTATTCTTAATTTTTTGGCCTACATAAGAGATCAGGGAGAGATTTGGTTGGCTCTAAACAAGCAAACTGATGCAAGTGGGTTTGTGACGCTCTCAAACCACAGAATAACGGTACTGTAAATTATTTCTTGTGTTTTCCCTGAGCTCATTCCATCTAGCTTTGTAATTAGGTCCGTGAGGGCCGAATGCAGGCCAGATGAAATCACTTGCATTCCACCTGCCTGCACTGGAGCAGACTTTGGACTATATATAATATGGGGGAGTAAGTGATAAGATCACCATGAATAGTCCCTCTGTTCAGTAATGATCATGGGGAATTCAAAGAATGTCTGAAGAGAAGCATCTTTCTTTTGGAAGGAATGTATTCATAGCTTTAGGAGATTTGGGTTTCAAGGAGGTTATAAAGTGTCTATGCAGACTATTGCCTGTATTTTTATAAGTAAAATAAAGCCCCAAATTGTTGCTGTTGAGCTGTTTCAAGTGGAGAATTTCTTTCATCAGAATGACAGTAAATTTACTTTGAAAAGTATAAAAGTGTGCCTTACAATTTTTCCATGGCAAGCTTCGTTATAGTGAGCACAAGGATTAAATACGTGCAAGATGAAAATATCGAGGCCTTTCTGTATTGGGATGTGACTTTACACAACCTCCAAGTGGTTGTCCCAGAAGTCCTAAGTGAAATTCTTGTATAAGGCTTTGTTTTGAGAACGCACGGAACTGACAACGTAATTTCCATACAGGATGCTTTAGATTGATCCTTTTTTTTTTTCTTTTTCCGGTGTCAGTTAGAAAGAAGTGCTTGACAGTCTACCTTTTTTTTTTTTTTTTTAATTACCTTGGGAAATCTTTTATATAAAACCTCACAAAAAATTATTGTCAATAAGCATGATCCGTGAAGTTTTATGTGGCGTTTTATTGGAAACCATTACAAAATGAAGCAGGGTTAGCATAAAGTTTGAGTGAGACTTAATTTATACACTGAAATTGATTAGAAGATTCAGGTGATGAATTAAAATCTTTGCCAAACCTGTCTTATTAAATGAAATCCAAATTTCAACTGTTTACATCATATAGTCCAGCCACTTGGATGAGGTATATGCTTGTCTCTCTGCGAGTTTGCATATTTCCTTTATATACTACTCTTCTTTGTTTAGTTAGTATTATTATCTATTACATCTCTAAGTACATCAAACTAAAAATGTCATCATAGTTTTTTACTGTTTATGCTAGGAATGCTTCATACTTTTAAGATTGGAATCTCTTTACTCCAGTCCTGTATTAAATGTCTGTGTGTGTTTCTATTCAGTTCTAACCAGGATCGTTTGACCACAGTGAGATCACGGATATTTGTGCGTGTTCATGAACTTTTCTTTGGATAAAAAGTTCCCGGTGCTGGAACCATTACCATTCAAATGAGGTGAAAATATGCAAAGCTCATTTATCATGTATAAGCCCCAACAGGAATCCTTTTTAAAAAGGGAAACAGCAGAAAGTTTAGTGAGTTCCGTGAGTCCTGTGTTGCTGCAGATGCATCTTGGACCAAGAGAGTGAAAATGCAGATATAAATAGGGCAGCACTAAATGCCTGTACACGCACAAGTGTGGATTCTCCTGACACTGATGACCCGTCAGTTTGGGCCAGTAGCAAACTTCAAGCTGCCTTGCGTAAATCACCACCTAAGTGGTTTTAAAGGACAAAAATGGACACATGCAACTCTCCGAAATCCTTTATTATGCTCCAAGTGAGTTGTGATGAGAGTCACTCTGGTCTTCTTTTCATTTACATCAGTGGTGGAAAAGGATATGGAGGAGAAAATCTGTTTCGATCAGAGTTTTATGAAGAAAAAGGAAATAACACAGAGACACTAAATGTAAAATATGTTGCTTGTTTTATTGAGATTATATTATTTTGCCTTGACTTTATTACGTTGTCACAACCTTTTTCTACTGCCAAACCGTCCCCATCTAAAATACATCATAAATTATTCTGCCGCCATACTGGGGCCACCTTTTTTCAGTTTACAGGTTTAATCCTTAAGAACACAAGTTGGAAATTTGGGGAATCATCACTTGGTATTTCTGCTTGATATTTTTTCTTTGCAGTCCTTCACAGAATTGTGGTACTCAGAGCACATGGCCCTCACCAAGTATAAATAAATTTCTATTTCTATTTTCTATTTCTCTTCTATTTTCGCTGGATGCAGACTAGCTAGGGTTTAGCACTTAATTTCTGTTCCATGTATATATTTTCTACCTTTTGAGCACAAAACTTGGGTCCATTTGCAAGAAATCCCCACGTGTTTTGCTGCTTTCCGGCTTCCCTTTGTGTGGCACTCTGGGAAGGATACCCCTTGAACCCTGCTGTGCTTGGGAGCCGTGGAAAAGGTCTGAGGGCCTCCCCAGTGGCACCTTCTTAGTGTGGAGAAGGGAGTGCATGTCCAGTTTTAATCCCCTGATTTGGGCTGATAGTTTTGGCACAATGATTTCGGTGTTCCTGCTCTGCAGTGGCAGGTTTCTATCCCTCCTGAGTCACTGGGGAAGGAACCAGTGATGCCTCAGAGACAAACAGAGGGTTCTGCCAGGGTGAATGAGGCAGTTACTGCTGTGATCAAAGTATATTTTCTTAGGTTTTTCCCTCTGTTCCTGCCACAGCCTGTTTTACAGAAGGTTTTTGTTTGTTATCTGTGAGAACTATAGGCTTCTGTTGGAGCAGTCTGCAAATCTTTGCAACTGGGATATGGATGTATGCTAATTTTTTTTTTTTTCGTTAAATGGCTTTGTGGTTCTGGATATCTTCCTTTAATATTCTAACTTGAATGGGGGAAATAATAGACAAGATTGAGTGCTGTGGGAAAGAGGAGTGATGTGTAACTCTGTCATTTCAACACACAATCAAAATCTTCACAGATACAGAATCTCGAAATTCGGAATATTCTCTTCCCCACATCAGTTTGTACATGGCTTTTACTGCTCCTCTTACAACCCCCTCTCGACAACAGTGTTCCTTACAAAAGCAGCTTGAAATCATAGCCTTTACATCCCTTAAAACATTAATCCCTTGTTCCAACACGTTGTAAAATGTCAACTGCTTGTTAGCATGATGCAATTAAAGCACATGTAAGGCAGCAGTGAAGAAAGAGACAAATGTTCTGGCCTGCATGAAACAGAAATAGAAATGTGAGGATGCAGGTCCCTGTTGTATTGCCCTGGGTATAAAGTTTTCGTAGCTTTCTTAGTTTGCTGTTCCCTCAGCTGTGCTCGTGTTTCTGCTTGTCAGTCCAAGCCTTAACCCTCATCACTGAACTCGTAAGAAAAAAAGAAGGAAAGAGGCAGGGTTGGGTTGTTAAAATAAAATAAAGACGTTGTAAAATGTGTTTGCCACTGGTCAGCTTACTACACAGTCCTCGTGTAATTTCTGTGTTCCTCGTGTGATCCATGTATCTGGTTTGAAGGCCCTAATGCAGGTGTTTGCACTTGGATGGACAAACCCCCCAGTTTCCCTGCTTGCTTGCTGTGGGATTTTTAAGAATGTCTCTAAGAACATGTCCTCTTTCTGCTGCCAGAATTAGGATGAATTGATCCACATGATTTGGCAAGAAGTATTTTGTGGTCTAAAACCTATCAAGACAACTCTCCAAGAAAAGAACAACATTACTGCTCTTCCCTCTCCCTCTTTGCTGCATCCCCATGTGAATGCTGCCCTTCTTACTT
Source organism: Mystacornis crossleyi (assembly GCA_013400655.1). Classification (NCBI taxonomy): domain Eukaryota; kingdom Metazoa; phylum Chordata; class Aves; order Passeriformes; family Timaliidae; genus Mystacornis; species Mystacornis crossleyi. The sequence goes on from VYZQ01056829.1 coordinate 78,454, forward strand.
ATCTTCCAAATGGTCTAGCAGTCCTTGCATTAAGGCCGAAATTACTGCTCTGCCTGGAATTCTACTGCAGTGCTTCCAGTCACTTTTTTTTTATTTTGCTACAGCAAGAATTAAATATTTCAACTTTTAGCATACTGTACAGCTGACTTCCCACACTGGGCACCAGAGAGGTTCGTATTGTTGGCTTTGGCAGTTGCTAGATCTAAATATTGCTCCATTATTTTTTTATTGTGTTCTCTTCTAGCAATTGAATGTTTGAGTTTTTAGAAACAAACAGAAAATGTTTGCTGTCCCCTCCCTCTGGGGCTCCTTTTCCTGGCGGTGCTCTGGCAGTGCCATTCACGGGTGAGCTGTGTGCGGAGCCCCTTTGTTGTTGCAGTCTCTTTGCTGCCCAGGCTGCGGGAGCGAGGTTTGCCGAGTGCACAGGTGCAGAGGCTGCGCTGGGAGCAGGGCGTCGCAGGGGCAGCTGTGCATTTGCTCATCGTGGGGTTTTTTTTTCCTTGGCTTCAGCTTTAGGTTAGAGGTAGACGAGTAGAAGTGAAGCACAGGCCTGTGTCCCTGGTACGGCAATGGCGAGAGGGGATTTCTCCGGCGCCTCTCAGGGGTGGGAGCTGGGGTGCGGTCCATGCTCAGGTGGGAGTGAGATGAATCCTGTGCTGTCTCATCCCCTCTGTTACTCAGCTGCTCCGCTGGAAGCAGTGTCTGGCAGTGGTGGTTTTCTTTCCTCTGGTCAGCACGATCGTTGGTGCCATTTGTGGCTTTGCCATGGTGCTGGTTTGAAAAAGGTAACGTGTGAAATTGTTTTAAATAACAAAGCGCTTAACAAGCTCTTCCACGCTGTAATTTACATGCAGCTATATATTACTATCAAGTAATTAGCATATCTCTTAGTAGTCTGAAGGGCCCAAGAACCATTCTGTGGTTTCCACTGTGTCTGGAAATTAGTTGTGTCCTGGCACGCATGGTGTAATCAGCAGGTTTCAGTGTGGTGATTTATAAGTTACGCAACATGGTTTAAAGCTCAGCTTCACAAAAAGAAGAGAAATGCCGGATGTGCACCAGGCCAGCTGTGTGATTGTACACTCATTTCTGTGCCTGCAAACTGAAACTTACCCTGTGCTTCAAGCCTGTTATTGTCGATAAAATTAATCATATACTTTGATGTATTATCCTGTAAGTATGCCCAGAATTCCCATTTGATAATCTATTTGATAGCTTAAGGAGGCCCTGGACTCCAATTAGCACCATGTGATAGAGTTAGGCCTCAGTGCCACCTCTTGTGAATCGCTAGTAAATGTTGCCAATCAGCTGCTTATATATAAAACATGGGGGGTTTTTGTTTGCCTTTTTTTTCTTTTTTTCCTTAAGAAGCAAGACTGGGAAGAGCAGATGATATCTTTTATCAGGCTGACTGCTGAGACCAGCCATTAAGCTTTTGGATGCAGGCTCTTTCCCAGGTCTCTGAAAAATAGCTCTGATAATGTCGCTTCATCATGTGTGTGGTCTTGCTCCAAAACGATTTGCAGCGCTGCTATGGAGGTTCCAGTTCTTTCCTTGTAAAAAGGTGACTGGAAATGACTTGTAAAGTTGTAGGAGGAAAAAAAGAATTGAAGTTTATCTAAAATGTCCCTTTTATTGCTTGTTCTCACAGGAGTGTTACTGGGATCTTTCTTCAGTGAACAAGGCTAAAAGCGATTCCATTTCTGTGCCTTAGTTTCATATAAGCCTGAATTTGCTTCTTCAGAGGATGTTCACAGAAGAGTGAGATGTCAAAGCCTGTCCTAGAGCAGTTCTTAGATCCCTGACAAATGAAGCTGTTCTTACCCTTGACAGGCTCACTGCATGTTGCCTAATACAGGAATCCATTTTGTGCAGGACCAGAGTTTGGTTTTTTCCTGTTTACAGGAAAGTTTCAAGTAAAATTCATAGTTCCACCTGGAGTTATTAGAGTTGTCCAGCTTTGTTTGGAATCTGGATATGAGGCAGGGCTTGTGTTGGTGAAGTCCATTTATAGACTTCCTTATGGCAATAAGAGTGATACCAGTTGTCTCTGCAGATCTTTTTAAATATCACTAGTCTTCCTTAGCTCTAATCTCCAAGTATTGCTTATTCTTTCCAGAGATCAACAGGCTTCTGATAACTAATTCCATTTTTTTTAAAAAGAACTCAAAAAATAGTATAAAATTTTTGTCTGTGATTCTGTGAAAAAAATTCCAATGGTGTTAAAATGTAATGCAGAATGCAAAGCATGGAGAATGTGAGCAACTCCTCTGTAAGACTGTTAAATCAGGTGGAGTTTGTGTTTGCCTGGTGCTTGGCTGATCTTGGCAGATGGTTGGCAGCAAGCTGGCGGGGATTTAACCCGTGCTAGCCACGGGCAGTCTTGTCTCATCTAAGGGCAGGAAAAAGAGTGACAAGGTGTTGCAGCTCGTTCTGCTGACATGGTGTGGCTGTCATACTCTTACAGACTCAGCTCTGGTGGGTCGTCTGTCATGACTTTACAGGAAGAAACGGTTTTGTGCCTTCGTTTGCAGAGCTGCTGTTTTAATTAGCCCTTTAAAGGTTATTTTTTTCCTCTTATCTCACAGCTCCATCTACTGTTGGTGCACTTGGTGATATTTAATCTCCGTCTTTGGTTTTCTCTTAAACTCACACACGCAGCAAAGAGCTGTTTTCACCTTTTGTGCACTCTTGGATTTTAGTCCCTTCTTTGTCCTCATTGGTCTCCTCCAAATTTCTCTGCTAATTTCCTCTTGCCCCTGCTTTGCTGTCAGTGCTGTGAGCACACCCGGGACACTTCTCTGAGTGACAATTTTATTAGTTATTCATCTCTTTGGGTCACAGACTGAAGATTGCTGCGTGAGGGGATTGCGTGGCAGATGGGTAACATCTGCTGGAAAAGTCTTTTTATCTGTGCACACATCTAATTGTTATGTTCCTGTTACTGCAGCAAACTTGCCTTGATAATTGCAGTCTTACTTCACCAAATTGAAATTGTTTCATGGGTTTTAGCCTCTCTCTCACTCCTGGCTTCTTGTGCATCAAACATCAGCTCTCCCTTTGTGCTTCCAGCGTTCTTCACCATGATTCCTGTCACCCTTGCTCTGTTCCTCTTGCTACTTAGTAACATACTCTCACCCCTGGTCAGTCCAGGACCTGACCCTTTGTTGTTCATTTTTTCCATTCTCAACTCAAGACCTTTACACTTTTTTTGTGGCCTCTTGCAGCAAAAGATGCCACCACAACATCTGACGAGCTGCCTCATTATCCTTCTTCAGTGCCTCTTAAAAAGTCTCTTTTCTCTAAGCAAGGCATAGTTTTGAGGCTCTTGTGCAGGCAGTATTTCCTGGCTGCTTCCAAGGAGCCTCCAGTTTAGCTGTGAGTATCTCTGGCAGCACTTCCCGTGAGCTCTTTGGGACGCGGAGTAACTTTGGCTCTGTTTGGGTGCAGTGCCAGACAGAATGGCATGTGGCCTGGCAGTGGTACTAACATGCCCTTGCTAAACATCTGAGCTGCAGTAGGGTGAAGCCTGGCCACGTGGCGAGCAGGATGTTCAGAAACCTTAGGAATGGGTGTGCAGGAGGATCATTATCCTTGTATTTTGTAGCTCTCATGCTGTACTCCTGTGTTAGAGCTCCCGTGCTGCTGGAGCTTGTCTGTTACTCATTCGGGAGTGAAATCTTCCCAAGTTTATGTTGCTCATCTAAGGAAGACAATTAAAATCAGCTAGCATTTATTCTGGGAAGATATAAATGTGGCAGCACTGTTCAGCTGCTCCTTTGTGATGATTATTAATCATTCAGGGTGCTTTATGAATGTTAAAAGCTGCCCTGGCATGGTGCAGTGGGGAATGGGATGCTTCATCCACAGCTTCCAACGCTCCCAGATACAACCGATCCTCCTCTGTGCAAAACATTTCCCATGAAGGATTTAGCAGTGGTGTAACCAAATCCTGTCTGAAGTGTTTGTCTGCACACTGTGCTTTTGTGGACTGTGGGAGGGACGTTTTTGCAACAGTGAGATCCGGCAGATAACACCAGGTCTCACGATGACCATCTTGTTTTGTGGCTTCACAGGAGGAAGGGTTTCCCAGCACATCGGCCTAATTAGACCACTGTTTATCCACCCAGCGCTGAACTCCTTTATAAGCTGCTCGCTCATAAACTAGAGATCACAGCTGAGTGGCGTTTGCAAATGTCGTGCTAGTGGAGACTCTCCCTCTCCCAGTGCATCAGTTTAAACTCTCAGTCCACTGCTGTATGGCTTTCAGTCAGTTGTGTGTGTGCACATCTATACAGCTTTATCACTTCAGATATTATCCTGTAATTAGTATGGTGAAGCTTTTTAAGGGTATCAGAGGGCAATGTGACTTAGTTCAGCATGGAGTTTCTAGGTCTTCCGTGTTTCACAGCAGTTTTGGCTTACAGTGTTTTATAATGTCAGCCTACCACCATTTTCACTGCTTGCTGTGGAAATGCCAGGCTGTGAACCTCATCAGGAGCCAATTCTGTCCTTAAGAACAAAGGGAAAGACATTTTTTTGTACTGTGGTGTATTCACGGCTGGAGTATCCTGTCTGTTGCAGAGACGTGGACAACTTGCTGGTGTTAGGAGGGAGGTCAGGGAGCTGGGAGTGCCACTGGAGTCTTTGTTACCTGATCCAATAGCTTAAGACAGCCAAGACCCAGAAGAAACACCTTTATAACTGAGGAGAAAGCTTGGGGAATAGTGGGGAGCAACTGCAGCGTGTGGGGCAGGGGTTGTTGCTGCTGGGAAACCGGTGTTTGGTAAATTCGGAGATAGGGGCGTTATTTCCACAATCAGAGCCTGCTGTGTTTGTGAGGGAATAGCCAGGGTTTGTGATATATAAATGACCAGCTTGTGAAGAGCAACTACGGGGAGTAGCAGTTAGAAACTGCAGGGCTGCCTAGGCAGCTCTAGGATTTCGGAAGCATTCCCAAAGTGCAGCTTAACAAAGCCTCTTGGACTTGCCTCGCTCTGGTTGGGTCCGTGCTAACCTCAGTAATTGTCAAGACAAACCCAAGCCAATAAAAAGATCAGCCAAATGTTCCATCTAGTTTTTGCTCTCGCTGAATGGGAGACTTCTTCATGGCTGAATTTTGAACTCTGTTGCCATGGACGAGTGTCACACAACACTGGCAACTGCGAAACTGTTGCAAAGCCTTGGAGACTGATAACAAATATTGGAATCAGCGACCCACACTTAGAAGTACTTGTTTTTCATCCAGAAAACCCAGTTTTTCGAGCCCGATGGAAAGTAACTGTTCCCATAGACAATTCCTTGTGGTTCACCTCTGGATGTCTTGCTCCTTTATGTCTCTCTGTGTGTTGTGGGTCTCTAATCTGTTAAATTCTCCCGGAGAAATGAGGGTGCGGTTCAGTGATGAACGGTGTGACAATCACTACAGAATGGCCAGTCTGCCTAAAAGCTCTCGTCTCCTGGGCCAGTGTCACCAGGGGCTCTGGATTATCCAAGCGAATCTCACAGAGGGCAGTCGAGAATGTTTCAGTCTTTTTCTCTGCCATCTGTACTACACAGAAAAGTCTACACACAGAAAGCAGTGAGCGAGAAGGGAGTACTACCTTGAACAGGAATTACCCGGCATTGCCTTTTGCACCCATAAAATGTGTTTAGCTCCAGGCCAAACAATTCATATTCTCTCGTCTCACATTCTCAGCTCCATACTCTCCATGGATATACCAGAGTATTGCTGTATCTTGGCTTTCCCCTTTGTCCTTGCTTGTCATTCAAGTGTCACTGATTATCCCTCAACTGAATCTGTTTGTTATTAGTAATAACCGGTGGTTAGAATACTTGAAAAATATTACCATTTCCCTGAAAATAAGGCTAGTGCTGGATAGAACTTACTAATGCAAATTTGACAAATTGTGGGTGGATTTTGTATTCCCAAAGGGTGAAGTAGTTGACAATAGCATGGCAACTAATAAACAGTAACACAAGTCATTTTTGGCATTCATATGGGGCCAAGGAGAATACATGCTGCTCAGAAATCAAGGGGATGATGAAGTAGTTGGCTATGGCAGAACAATAATATCCAAACTGTCCTGGATATTAAAAAGCATTTGTAATGTTACAGAGCTGCAGTGGGGGTTTGGTGCATATGGATGCTTATGTGTGTGTGTGTATCCTAAAAAAGAAAATGAATCTCCAATTATTTAAGATTCAAAATGCCATAAAGGATTAGGTTGTGTTTGGACTTAGCTTTAAAATGCTCTTTAAGACATACACATAAGCATTCATTTTAAACCAAGCCAAACTTCAGCACTGGAGTTCAGTGCTTGACCTGTAACAACATTCTGTGACCCTTGAAGGCTCATCTTCATCAAATGCATTTGCTTTCTGTAATTAAACCTTATAATGGCCTTGCTGGCTTTCCATATTTCATATGTAGCTTGGAAGCTTGTTTGATCCTCTCTTGGAGTCCAGTTTTTCTCACAGCCATCCTGAAAGTAAAAACCTACACTTGAGGTCCTTGAAATAACAGGTATTAGAGAACTTTCTCTTATTTTAATTAAGTACACAAGATTGCACAGTGGATGGGATCTGTTTAGCACAGGAACTTGCTGGAAGTACTGGGAATGAGACCTCATATTCAGTAAGCAAAATATAAAAAATACGGGGTTTGTTTGAAACATTCCAGCTGTCGTTGTGTCTGGTGCTTCTTGTATAATAGAATGACACAATGACTTTACAGCAATTAATAAACTCCTTGTTTTGGTACTTGGTGGTTCTTCAGCGTGAGCTGCTTTGTAATATCAGGCTGCTGGTACAGCCTGAGCTTTTGCCTAGCAGAGGTAATATGTCACCTTTGTCAGATGTTGCCTCTTTTGGTCCTCAATCTGTTTCATAAATGCTTGGAAATTCAGTTGTCTTTTGTGGATGTCTTTCTTTCATTTTTCTCCCTGCTGCTTCTGTTTGTTAGAGTTAATTGTTGTAAGACCAGAATGAGGCACTTTATTGTGGAGAAGATGAGTAACGGAAGCAACCAGGACATGTTGTCTTTTAGAAAAACTTGAGGACCCCCTTTGTGAAACTTAACATCAGTTTAAAAAAAAGAGAAATGACTTGCCCTTTCATTTTGTTCTTCAAGTATTTCATACCTTGATGTTCTCTGCTACAGGCAGTGTTTTGTATTCTCTTTGCTGAGCTGGTGAAGTCTGAACGTTTCATAAAAGTCTCTTTGGGAGAAAGAACCAAGCAATTTCCCCTTCATGCCAGCAGCAGGATTATTAAGGCTTCCTAATGCTCACTCTCAGAGGCAGGAGCCAGAGAAAGGGAAGGTGGGCCAGACTTTCAGAATTAAGGAGAAAAATTCCCCACAAGCAGCAATTTATTGCTCTAGCTCTAAGCTAATTTACTGAGTCATTCTTCTGTTTTAAAGGTTTTGTATTCTCATGTTGCACTGTGATTCCATGGTTCTGAGGCCATCATAAAGATGAAGACCTGGAAGAAAATACAGAGGGACAGGCGTAGGCAGCAATCCTACTGCTGTCTCTCCTTGGACACCCGTGCCTGTGCTCCAGGGGTGGCGTTTTAGTCAGAGTTAGCAGATTAGATTATGGATCTGTCAGCTTGGTTTCCTGTTATTTAGAGCTTGGTCTTATGAATGTAATAAGTTGATGATATAATGAAAACTCATCACGGAAACCATTTAACAGCAAAATACTGCTTAGGGCTCAAAGCTCCTGAGAAGCGAACTGCAGAAGAATATTCTGAGAACAGTGTAATTGCATGCCCGGGCTGATCAGGTACGATCCCCTGGGTCTCAGCTCATGGCCGCCGCTGGTGGTGGAGTCTTTGACTGTACTTTAAGAGTTAAAATCCAGCGTTTGTTGCTTCCCTATTTTTTGAGTAATAATCCAAACTGTGCAGGTGCTGACACATTGTTAGCAAGTAAGCGTAAGACGCAGCACACACCGACCTACAAGGAACTCCGGGTGGGAGCAAAAGATGTGCCTGTCAAGCATTTGCTTTCCTCTCTTGTTGTACTGGACGAGCTCTGCTTGCTGCCATCCCGTTGGCTCTATCCCTGTAATAAACAGCGAGCACAAAGACAGGGCGGTGTTTTTTGTTCCTCCACAGTGAGAGAAAGGTGAGAGCCTGATGTGCCCCATGCTTGTAAAGCTGGCATCGTTCAGGCTTTAGGGTTTGATGAATTTGCCTGGCTTTCCCTAGGACTTCCCCCAGTAGCAAGGATGCCACCCTGCAGCTGCCTTGTTATTTCTGCTTGTTATTTGGAGAAGGGTCAAAATCGGAGTGTGTGGCTTTGAACGCGTCAAGTACAGCCTGAAGGTCCTAGTCCAGGGCTGTATTTGTACCCCCTTAGGAACTGATGTGGACTTCCCTGCACTGTGGATCTCTGGAGTTTCACTTAGCAGCTTACTCATTAACAAATGAACGCCTGAATTCAGTGTAGATGGTATCAATAAGTCCTCGGCCAAGTTCAGCCAGTTCTGCCTAGCACACATCTGAATGCTGCTGAGATAAAACAAGCAAGCAAACAAAAACCCCCACACTCAACAGTGTAGCTGGGTGATAACGTGCCATCAGCAGTGTTACTCAAGCTGGTGAGACTGTCGGCAACCCCACGCCAAGAAGTTTCTGTTCTACCATGACAGCAGTAGCTAAAATAACCCAGCCATACAGAGAGCCCCAGGACTTTATTAGCTTTGAAAGTGGGCAAATATGCGATAAAAGAGGGTTTCTGCCAGAACAGAAATAAACTCTGATCATGGAATGGCTTGTAAGAGTTAAAGTTGGGAAGATCAGACCTGAAGAATTAAAGATTTCTTGTTTGTTTTTGTTGGATTTTTCTGGAAATATCTTAAGTAATAGCAGCTGTAAGTGGAGGCAACTCCTTTCAATACTGTTGAAAATGAATAAGTACAGATCTTCATATACTATTTTAATTCCCCCCTTGTTTTCTTGTGCCTCTGTCTCTGTTTTATTTTTTGCATCTCCGAAAAATTTACACAGAAATTTGTTAGTTAGCACTAGAAATTCATAGCAGTGACTGAATTACATTCAACAAAGCAAGTTTTAGTGCAGTGTGACACAACTGTGCAAGTCTCAAATCCCCTTTTTCCACATTACTTTCTTAGTTTTGGTCTACAAGAAGCCAAATTATTTGTGTATCTCTATAATGTTATGCATTTGTAGACATATTTTTCCAGGCAGCGTGTTTTCCTTGTAGAACCAATTTGTGTACAGGGCTTCTTGCCAAGAAAACAGCTTTCCTGACGTTTAGTGAATCTCTGAGTCACTTTAAGTCAGCTGCAGAGGGACCTGTTTGCTGGGTAGAACATCTCTGAGTAACTTTCCTGACCCCGCGCTGGGGACAATAATCACAGAGCGGCTTCACTCGTATGGAGAAGGAGAAAGAGAAGCCCAACATGACCCAGCACTCCACTTAAAACAGACTTTTAAAATAGACAGTTTCTCCCAAAAGTAAATTTTAATAAACATCTTTAGAAAAATCTCTTGGCTTTGCCCTGCTCCTTCCTTGTAAGGGGATAATGCTGTGCAGAGATATAGAGGATTTTTAGGAGCCTGGTTTCCTAGCTTTAATCATCTTGTAAAATTCCATATAGACATATCTTTTGGGGTTTTTTTCCAAGTCTACACCTTACTCTAGAAGTAGGCAATCTTTGAATCTCTGTATCTCAGCCTCAACTGGGAAAATAGCTTCACTTGATGTATGTTCTGATTGTTAGGAATGAAAGCTCTATTTCTGAGTGGCTGCAGGAATTGTAACTCTTCAGCTGTGCTGCTCACTGGTAAGAATGTACAGCCAAAAAAGTGAGATATAAGATCTTCTGCTGGACTACTTTTGAGTTGATCTGGGATGACAGAACCTATTTCAGGCCAACAGTTATTCTAAGGTTTCCATGGAGATTAAAGATGTCAGAGCAGCAACATCTGAGTGCAGTTTGCTAGAAAACAAGGCTGTAATGTTGTAGTGGAGAAGTCAAGTCTGCATTTTTGTAAACTCACAGAATAGTGAGGCACATTTTCTCAATGGATTGCAGTTTGCTTTTGATTTGTGCTGAATGTGAGCTGAAGTCATGCTTTTGCAGTGTGGCGTGAGGGATGATTTCAGTACTGCCTCATACACCATCTGTCAGAGCTTCTACTGCTGTTCTTCTCACCTGCATTCTCATATTACTTCATTAAACCCTGGCATTTTCTGTCTGCGCTGAATTGCCTTGCCTTAAGGGTGATGCCCAGGTTTCCCTGTGACTATATTTGCAATGGATGAGTATTAAAACTAGAATAAGTTACAGCTCTGCTGAGTTTTCTGAAATGTAGGAGCTGCTGCAAAGGACAGTAGGGGGAAGACAGTGGAGAAGTGGCAAAGCAGGAAAATACGAGGAGTTAACAGTGGCATAATGTAAAGCTAAAATTTGACCCTTAGGAATTTGAAAATTGTTACCATTACTTGCAGTTTTTTAGAGACTAAAACTCTGCTGCAGAGACATTGCTGCCCAAGGAACCAAATGTGTTAATAATGAAGGTGCTGCATTTTTGCACAGGGCTTTTGCAATGGGAGGGATTAGAGGCTTTAAGGTGCCTTGATACCACTGAAATCCCGTAGCTTTTTAGCAATTCCTGAATGGGAAGCAGGCTCTGCAAGCAGTGCTGGTTCCCTGTTATTACCTAGTGTGTGTTTCAGTTCCGTAACTGTGGTTTTGCTATTCGTTATTTAAGGGATTCTGACAGAGATGTTTGCCAGAACAGAAGTCAAGAAGCAGTACTTGAATTTGGCAGAATATGGGCGAATAAAGACTTTTTCAACATTAAAAAAAAAAAA